>ML275056.1:14128-67384 GCA_005239495.1 Nicotiana undulata | reverse complement strand
CCCACGATCGCGCATCATGCCTGCGACTCGTGTGCTGACTCGATAGTAATAGTATTTACATATAGGTACCTACGGTACCGACTCGACCGTGAACTCAACAGGATTGTGCCAATATCATATCACTGATAGCCAATAAGATTTACCTCATCGTATTTTTACCTCTCCCATGTCATTTCAACAATAAACACAGTTTATAATACATACAATGGTTCAAATAAGGCACCAAAATGGCATGCTCGTGGGTCCTACGGCTACCCGACATAGCAATATAGTCGCCACGTATGGACTCTCATCACTTAGTACGTACGCGGCCCCCTCAACATGTACACATAGCAAACAAGGAACCTACGGGGACATTTCCCCCTTACAAGTTTGGAAATGAAACTCACCTCGTGACGAAGATTCATCACCGGCTTCCAATCCTCTACGACGACTAAAATGGATGCACAACGCTCCCAAACTATTCAAATAACGATAATTCAATGAAAATATACTCAATAGATCATAACAAATTCAAATTACAAAGTTCCTCAGCCGGGCTCAATGAAATGACTAAAATGCCCTCGGGCCCACGTGCCCGGACCTCGAAACTTCTTGAAGAAAATCTCTACCCGAAGCTTTACTAATTCAATTACACATTTCACTCAATTATTCATGCTCAATTCGTGGCTAAAATCCAAAATTCCAAATTCTAGGTTTCTCCCAAATTTTCCTCAAATTTTCCCTAATTTTCATGCTCTAATCCATGTAATAATCTTGTATCTAACTTGAAATGAGTAGGAGTAACTTACCTTAACATAGATGACGAAAATCCTCTCTTGAAGCTCTCCAAAAATCGCCCATGGCTTTGAAAAATGAGAGAGAAATGCCAAAATCCCGTTTTAATCAACACTGCCCAGTTCTGCCCTTCTATGCGATCGCATGAAGTCGTCTGCGATCGCACAGGCCACCCAGATCACTCCTCCGCGATCGCACAAGCATACCTGCGATCGCACATGCCATTTCCAGCTCCCACCAAAATTCCTTCTCCGCGATCGCACCTTCTTCCTTACAATCGCACTAGCCTGCCTAGCCCTTCTCCGCGATCGCACACCAACATCCGCGATCGCATAGGTCAGAAACCTTGCCCCTAAATTTCCTCTCCGCGATCGCATAGCTAAGGCTGCGATCGTATAGCATTACCAGAAACACCAGAAAATAGCAACAGCAATATACTCCGAAATGACCCGAAACCACCCCGAAACACACCCGAGCCCCTCGGGACCTCGTCCGAACATACCAACAAGTCTGGAAACATATTACGTACTTATTCGAGGCCTCAAATCACATCAAACACGCCGAAAACATGAATCGCGCAAGAATTCAACTTTATGAACTTTGAAATTTCCAACTTCCACATTTGATGCCGAAACTTATCAAACCACGTCCGATTGACCTCAAATTTTGCAGACAAGTCATATTCGACACTACGGACTTGCTCCAACTTCCGGAATTGCATTCCGACCCCAATATCAAAATTTCCATTTCCGGTCGAATTCTTCAAAAACCTTCAGTTTTCTATCTTTAGCCAAATGACCTTAAATTGACTTCCGGATATCCGAATTCACTTTCGATCGCGCTCCCGACTCCAGAATCACCATACGGAGCTATTCCCAAACTCAGAATCCCAAACGGACCTCAATATCATTGAAATGTACTTCAAGTCAAACTTAGGAAATTTCCTTAAATTACTGACTTTCCACAATATGCGCTGAACTATTCCCGGGTTATCCAAAACCCGTTACGGACATACGCCCAAGTCCGAAATCATCATACGAACCTTCTGGAACCCTCGAATCCTGATTCCGAGGTCGTTTACTCAAAATTCTAGTTTTACTCGATTTCTTCAACTTAAGTCTTCTAAAATGAAAATCTTCCTTTAAATTCAACTCCGATCTTCCTGAATTTCAATTCCGACCATATGCACAAGTCAATATACCTAAAATGAAGCAGTTTGTGACTCCCAACTACTGAACGACACGCTGGATCTCAAAATGACCGGTTGGGTCGTTACAATTAGATTCGAGCAAGTTAGAGGTGAATTCAAAAGGAAAAGCAATAATTGAGCAGTGAGTGGCCTGCGGAATTGAGGTAAGTGTTTGGCCTAACTTTAGCTTGAGGGAATAGGACTCCCTACTTGTTTGTTATGTGAATTTCATGGCCGTGGTGTATTGGTGTGGTGACGAGTATCTATGCACCACCCAAAGCGTTTGCTAAAATATGATCCCCTTTCCTATTCCCCACTTATTTGATTATTGTCTTAACTGTTACATGTTCATTATTGTTTCTAAGACTATTTGGCCTTGTTGAATTGTTGTTACTATTTAGAAAGAGTATTGGTTGTTTGAACTGGTTTCCTCGTGATGTAAATATGGCTGAGAGGTTTGGTATTGTTTTATGGAATAAATGCATATATTTTGATATTCTTGTTGGTTTCTTGGCTGAGAGGTAATTGATGAAGTCATGAGGAAAATGCAGTTTATTATTTATAATTGCTTAAATAAAAGTATTGGGAAAGGCTTGGCCCGATTTGTGAAAATTTTGAATAAACTGATATGATATGTCTGGTGGGAGCGGGTTGCACGCCGCAACAAGGAGTGATAAGGGAGGGCAGGAGGGATCGGGTTGCACGCCGCAACAGGAGTAATAAGGGAGATATTTTAGGGAGGAGCAATAAGGGAGGACAGGTGGGAGCGGGTTGCACGCCGCAACAAGGAGTGATAACAGAGGATATTTACATTTATATTTTATTGATTTTTCAAGAAAAAGAGAATGAAAGTTTTGAAAAGCTAAAATGTCTATTTTACTACTCTTTAAATATTTTAGTACTATTTTTATTTAAAGATTAGAGTTTGGAACTCCGAAGAGACATTTGAGAATTGGTTATAGTTGAGTTATTTTATTTTATTTGGTTGCAACGCTTATTTATCTATTTGTTTAGATTTCTTTCTTGCTTATTATTTATTGTTATTATCAATCATATTGTTGAAGCCCGACTTATCCTCGTCACTACTTCGCTGAGGTTAGGCTCGGCACTTACTCAGTACATGGGGTCGGTTGTACTGATACTACACTCTGTGCTCTTTTTGCACAGATCCAGGTACCATTCAGAAGTAGAGGATTCTAGGACGACCACCCGATTTCGTTTGGAGACACGGGGTACATCTGCCGGCGTTCGCAGATATCCGAGAGTCTTCTCCTATATTTACATACACTGTTTTATATCATTAAGAACAGTTACACTATTTCTTTCAGACATTATTTGTAGTATTCTTTAATAGTTCGTGGATTGTGACACCAGACCCTGGGGTAGTCTTAGAGTTATTATTATAATTAGTTCGTGGTTCGATTCCTTTAATTGGAATTTTCATTATTCTATTTTATTGTTGTTGGGAATTACCCTAATTAAGTCCTTTTTAAATTTAGCTAATTATGCTGAAGTAATTAATTAAGGAAATCAATTAAGAGATTTCTAACATTGGCTTGCCTAGCAAGTGTGGTGTTAGGCGCCTTCACGATTACTAAGGTTGGGAATTTGGGTCGTGACATTTACACCTTTATAAAGTTGAGACGTCTTCTTTATTAAGTGTCGATCAAAAAGGGCCCACTTTTATATATCGTGCTCGAAAAGACACGAAGTATTGAAGCATTTTTAATGCAAAGTCAAATAACAAAGGGTGAAACAAAAACCCAAACATTAAAGTAGGCAGAAAATAAAGTCGAAATTTATATATCGAACTTGCCAAACATAAGGCAAACATTTGTCTTCAAACCCCGAAACAAGACAGGGGTAAACAAACTGATTATTGACGAAACGAACATGAGCATTGGAGTTGTCATATGAATCTCTAAGTTCTGCACTCTTTTTTCCTTCGACATATTTTTTTCGCTATTGGGATTTTTCGGAAAGGTTTTTTATGAGGCAAATGTATTGGTAAAAAAGAGCTTCACATGTATGATAATTCTTGATGATTCAGCCAGTTACGTGAAACAAGGAAAACATGACAACTGGACATGATCCTATAAGGAGGTGCGAGGCCAAGAGGCACGACACTATATACCTACGAAGTAATCAGCTACAGAAGACTCAACTTGATTGAGTCAAAGAAGAGACACGGTCAGAATAAATCCGAACAGAGCTACTGGTAGATTCAAAGGTCTTCAATTAATGATCCGCACGTTACACAACCTTCATGCAACAGTTACGGTTATTCACTGTAACGTTACATTAATGTAATAATTAGTCATTAATGTGTTATCATTGCAAGAGGTATACGTTATACTGAAGAATTCCCTATATAAGGGAATAGAAGTTAACTTGTAAGGGGCATCTGGACTACGAATACCATACTCTCTATTTTTCTGTGCATCATACTATTGTCTATTTACTTACTCCTTTTTATTTATCATTATTTCCTTGATTATCAGTAACCCGTGTTCATTCCTAAAAATAAGCTTTAGTCAAGAGATCTAATTCTTTGGTTGAACAAATTGGTTCCGTTATTGGGAATCTGATAATCTTTGTTTGCTTTTCAAAGCGATATCCTCTGAACTACATCGAACCCCAACGACAATAACCAGCAGAGAAATGGGACTCCATCACCTCTTCCATCCCAAGAGGTTCAAGGGAACGATCCCAAAAGAGATCCAACAACAACAACAATAACAACAACGATAATGATCAAATAGTAGAACAAGATTAGGTAAACCAAATGATTGCAGAGTATGTGAGCCAAGCTTTGCAAGAATTTGCAAGGGGATTACCAGCGACATCACCTGCATCACTGACGCCACCTCCTAATAACACACTCACTGTGGAAAATCCTTCGTCTGGGTTGATAAACTCAACAAGGGATGAAACTCCTAACGAATCTCTCGAAACGAGACCAGGTATGACTAATAACCCTGAATTACAAAATTTACTACTAACCCTACAGAAATAGGTGAAGGAACAAAGCGATAATTGAGCAAATTCCTGGAGTACCACTTGTTATCAAAGGCATTAATATTGATAGATATTCTTAACAACCTTGGAAACCGAGCGCAGCACCTTTGCCTATACCCAAGAAGTTCAGAATGCCTCATGTCCCTAAGTATGACGGAACAACTGACCCACATGACCATGTGACTGCTTTTACCACTAGAGTAAAAGGCAACGATCTGACACAACAAGAAATTGAGTCGGTCCTAGTCGAAAAATTTGGAGAAACACTTACCAAAGGAGCCCTAACCTGGTTTTCTCTTCTCCCTGAAAACTCTATAGATCCATTTGCTGAACTTGCAGATTCTTTCATAAAAGCACACTCCAGTGCATAAAAGGTCGAGAAAAGAATGGAAGACATATTTAAAATAAAATAAGGAGACACGGAACTACTCCGTGAATTTGTAGACAGATTCCAACGAGAAAGAAAGCAACTACCAAGGGTGCCCGATAACTGGGCAACCATGGCATTTGCGAGCAATCTAAATGACTAAAGCTCAGAAGCCACGAGAAGACTCAAGGAAAGCTTGAGAGAGTTCCCCGCTACAACGTGGAATGATGTTTATAACATGTACAATACTAAACTTCGAATAGAGGAAGATATCATTGCTCGTTCAAGAGATGAAGATCATACCAGATCCAGACATTCCGAATCACACAGGAAATCAGGTAAAAACAGGTACGATCCTTACATGGGACCCTCTGGATGAGATACTCGTCCCAGGTTCAAAAACGTTAGCTCAGACTGTAGACCATCAAACAGATATACGAGCTCATCCTCATCTAGATCAAGAAAGGATTAAGATGAACGATGCAGAGGTAATACACGAATTGAGGATCACACTTTCAATGTAAGTACCCCTGAACTAGTTTCAATATTAAGAAACATGGGAGATAAGGTTCGATGGCCTAAAGAAATTAGGTCAAATCCAAATAAAAGGAATCCATATTTCTGGTGCGAATTCCATAATGATCATGGACACAAAATTGCGGATTGCAAGTTTTTACCAGGTGAAATAGAACAATTATTGAAATAAGGCTATTTAACAGAATTGTTTAGTGATAAAGAAAAACAGGAATACATGAAGAATAGGAAGGAACCCCCGATACATGGAGGAGAGGAAGTAAACAGAATAGTTTGCAAAGTAGCCTCGAAAATCACAATTACACACGGAAAGCGGGTTCGAGAAAATCCAGACGCAGATGATATAACCTTTGATGATGCAGATTTCGGCAGACTAATGCTCCCCCACAACGATGCTCTGGTAATATCTTTACTTATTCATGACACTAACTTTAAAAGAGTGTTGATTGATCCAGGTAGTTCAGTTAACATCATCTTGCTAAGAGTCGTGGAAGAAATGCTCCTGGGAAATCAGGTGATCCTAAAGGCACGAGCCATATCAGGGTTTGACAACTCCAAAGTGATAACCAAAGGAGAAATCGAACTTAGCACTTATGGCGAGGGAATAATTAAAAACACCAAATTCCAAGTCGTTGATACTGACATGGCTTATAACGTAATCATGGGAAGGCCCTGAATCCACGACATGAAAGCAGTACCGTCCACCTTACATCAAGTAATTAAATTCCCTTCAGAATGGGGAGTCAGACAGATTAGAGGTGATCAGCAAACCTCTAGAAATATAAATTTTGTGGTGCATTATAACAAAAAAGTAGAAACGGAAGAACCGAAGGATAGGGAAATCTCCCAAACAGATGTTACTGGCCAAACAGGTACGGAAAAAGTTACTGACCGAACAGGTAGAAAAGAAGTAAGAGTTCAAACAGATACAAAAGGAGATACCCACGAGAAGGTGAATCAAGTCACCACGGAAGATGCATTAAATCATACGGACGTAGACTCTAGACCGGACGTCATCCAAGAACCGGAGGAAGACGAGCACATCAAAACAACTATGGAAGAGCTCAAAGTTGTTCCATTGTTTGAACAAAATCCTGAACAAAGAGTGAATATAGGCACGAGGCTGAGCCCCAATCGAAGTGGTAAGTTAATTGAATATTTAAAGGCTAACGCAGATTGCTTTGCGTGGTCCCACTCAGATATGACAGGTATCCCACTAGAAGTGATGACTAATAAACTAAATGAAGATCCATCCTTCGTACCTGTTAAGCAGAAGAAAAGAAAGCAAGGACCATTCAAGAACCAAGTAATTGACGAAGTAGTACAAAAACTCTTGAAAAATGGTTTGATACGAGAGGTATAATATGAAGCTGAATCTAGAAAAATGCGCTTTTGGCGTAGAATCAGGTAAATTTTTGGGTTTCCTTGTATCAAACAGGGGAATAGAGGTAAATCATGCTTAAATTAAAGCTATAGAGGAAATACCTAATATACTAACAAATAAAAAGGAAGTTCAAAGACTAACGGGAAAAATTGCAGCTTTGGGAAGATTTATTTCCAAATCTTCCGAAAAAAGTTTTAAATTCTTTTCAGTCCTCGAAAAGCAAGATCAATTCGAATCGACTGATGAATGTCAACATGCTCTCAAAGATTTGAAAGCTTATTTATCAAAACCCCCGCTGCTATCAAAGCCAAAGGAAGGGGAGAGGTTGTACGTCTATCTTGTTGTCGCAGAAATTGCTATAAGTTCAGTATTGGTAAGGGAAGATAAAGGTAAACAATCTCCTATTTATTATGTAAGCAAAATAGTACTAGATGCTGAAACCAGATACCCACATCTAGAAAAGTTAGTCTTAACTTTAATAATGGCATCTAGAAAATTACGGCCATATTTTCAATGTCATCCAATTACTATTGTGACTTCATATCCATTAAGGAATATATTGCATAAACAAGAACTATCTGGAAGATTGGCCAAATGGGCCATAGAGTTAAGCGAGCATGATATAATATATCAGCCTAGGACTGCAATAAAGTCGCAAATTGCAGCTGATTTTGTCGTTGACTTTAGTCATAGCATTGTCCCTGAATTGGAAAAAGAGTTACGACTCTTTGACAGTGCTAATTCGGGTCTATGGACCCTATTTACCGATGGTTCTTCCAATATAAAAGGTGCTGGTTTAGGCATAGTTAGCTATCAAATGTTATCCTATAACTAACAATGAAGCAGAGTACGAAACTCTTATTGCAGGACTAGAACTGGCACGAGAACTCTCAATTGAGCAAATCACAATAAAAAGTGACTCCCAGCTGGTGGTAAATCAAATGCAGGGGACTTACATCGCTCGAGAGACTCGAATGCAACAGTATCTGGAAAAGGCACGAGAACTCGTGAGACAATTCAGAACGTGGAAGGTAATACAAATACCTAGAGATGAAAATGCAGAAGCAGATGCATTAGCTAACCTCGCAGCAGTCACGGAAGTAACAAACAAATATAATGAAATTGTCGTTCATCTATTCCATTCAACGATCGACCACGACAGAAATGAGGTAACTTTCAACAATTTAACCTGGGATTGGTGAAACGAAATCTCAATTTTTTTGCAGAATGGAACCGTACCTGAAGATAAAAAAGCAGCTCAAGCACTTCGCCGCAAAGCTGCATGGTACTGCCTCATTCGCAACTCATTACATCGCAAGATGTTTGGAGGTACCCTAGCAAAGTGCCTCAGACTTAACCAAACGGAGTTTGTGATAAAAGAGGTCCAGAAAGAACACTGTGGAAATCACGCAGGGGCGAGATCCTTGGTAAAAACCCTAATCAGAGCTGGGTACTATTGGCCTAAGATGGAAGAAGAAGCTGAGAATTTCGTATCCAAATGCGACAGATGTCAAAGGTTTTCCAATAACATGCATCGACCCGCGGAACTATTGCATCCAGTAATATCCCCATGGCCCTTCATGAAGTGGGGTATGGACATAGTGGGACCTCTTCCCACAGCTAAAAGACAGGTACGGTTTCTACTCGTACTAACCGACTATTTTACAAAATGGGTAGAGGTAGAAGCTTTCAAACATGTGCGAGAAAAGGAAGTTAAAAGCTTCTTATGGAGAAACATAATATGCCGCTTTGGAATACCGAAGGAGATCGTGTGTGATAATGGCCCACAATTCATAGGCTCGCAAATCACGGAATTCTTCAAAAGCTGGCAAATCAAACTGATTACTTCAACTCCATATCACCCCGTGGCTAACAGTCAAGCTGAGTCAACGAATAATATCATCATCAACAATCTAAAAAAGCGGATGGAAAAAGCCAAAGGAAATTGGCCTGATGAGTTACCAGCGGTATTATGGGAATACAGAACAACTTCAAAAATAGCCATGGGAGAAACTCCATTCACACTTATCTATGGCTCAGAAGCCTTAATACCCATGGAGATTGGTGAACCAAGCATAAGGTTAACAACAACCGCAGAGGATGAAAACAACGATGAGTTGAGTATTAATCTGGACTTATTCGAACAAAAAAGAGAAGCCGCATTAATACGGATGGCAGCTCAGAAACAAATCATAGAGCGTTATTACAACCGAAAAGCTCGCCTCAGATACTTCAAGATTGGGGACTTTGTTTTTAAGAAAGTCTTTTAGTCAACAAAAGAAGCAGGTGCAGGAAAGCTAAGTCCAAATTGGGAAGGACCCTACAAAGTCCGAGGCATAGCTGGGAAGGGTGCTTATGAGCTAGAAGCTATGGACGAAAAAATACTACCAACAAGCTGGAATGCCATCCATTTGAAGAAATACTACTTCTAAGGAAAAGGAATACCCCCGGTCAGGTATCACACGTTCGATTTTGTTTTGAACATTTACAATTTTACTAACCTTTTTAGATGATAGGCATAAAGCTAACCCATCACCAGATGATGATATTAGACCTGCAAAGACGCGAGGAAGTAATTGAATTCCCGGTTTAGGGTTACACTTTCTGATGGATGTTTTAAAGGGTTAAGCAGTCATCATCTAAAAACTATATACCTTCGAGTCCCGAATGTTTTTCCTTTTCAGGAAAAGGACCACAAGGAAGGAATAGTCAAGTGCTCGAGATTTCATTCTTCAAAGCTCAAACACTTGGGGTCCTATACAGTATGGAAGGCTAAGATGAAGCAAAGAAGACTATCAAAAAGTCAAAGCTCGAGCCTAAAGATCCATCTACCCAACAAGTCAAGTGGTACGAGCAAAATCGAAAGAGTCAAAGACTCAAACACAAAGCCTGATCCAGAAAACCTTCGAACATATTCAGGTTAAAAGGCAAAATATTAGCTACGAGGAAGAAATGCTCATCTCTATACTTACTCAAAAGAAAAATTGTTGTAACCAAAAACAGTTGTGGATAAAAGATCATCATCATTGTACTCATTCAAAAACTTTTTTAACTAAAAACAGTTACAAAATCTTTGTACTCATATAGAAAACTGTTATCAAATAAAACAGTTACGGATGAAAGATCAAAATCCTTGTACTTATTCAAAAAATTATTATCAAATAACACAGTTACGGATGTAAGAGCATTTCCTTCATGCTTATTGAAAACTGTTGTCAACAAAAACATTTACAAGTGAAAACCCCAACTTGAATAAAAAACTGTTACGAACGAAAAATAGTTTCTCTCTTGTATTAACTCGAAAAAACTGTTACATACGAAAACAGTTACGAAATACAAGTGTATATCAAATCTGTTAAAAGAAAACAGTTGCAACATGAGTTTTAGACGATAATCAAACACATGTAAAATGTTGTGAAAGTTCAAACAAAAAACTTTCCTCAGAAACATTCTTAAACATGTGAAAAATTCCTATCACTCTATTGCATTATTACACCATTATGAAGTTAAGATGTCTTCTTCATTAAGTGTCGATCAAAAAGGGCCATCTTTAATAAATTATGCCTACTACAAAAAGGCACACATTTTAACTTATACCATGCCTATTATGAAAAGGTTCGAGTAATCTAAAGCATTCTATATGCAAAACTCATAGGTAAAACTAAAACCTCGAAAAATAAAGCATGCAAACGACTCGAATAGTAGAACACAAACTCAATAACAAAAGTCATATTTTGCATTGATATGTTAAAACGGCTAAGTAGAAACTAAGTATTAAACTTATTCTTAGCCGTATATATTGTATGTACATTAAGGTGCCCCTAAGTTGTCAGTTGGGGACTTTAAAAAATCCAAACTTACACCCGATGGAGCTGGGGGTAACCACTAATCAAATAAAAAAAAGAGGGGGAACCAACATCTTAATTGTCTTGAAGGGGGGTTGATTTCTTCACTAGTAGAAGGAGCAGGAGTAGCTTGGGACGAGGAGAATTGAGCAGCCGGAGTCTCGCCTTCAGGTGAAGAAAGATTCTGACCTTGTTGAGACTTCTCCATGGCTTCCTTGGTTTAAGCAATTTTAGCATTAAGGTCAAAATCTTCCTGACTCATTTCCATCAATTTGTCAAGGCGAGAATTCATGTACGCCCAACTAACATCGACAACTGCCGCCTCCTCAAGAGCTTCGTAATCATTCTCCCATATCATGATCTCAGCTCTTAGCCCGTCCCTCTTAGCCTCACTAGTATCTTTGGCGGCTCTTAAAGATGCTATAGACCCCTCAAGGGACTGAATTGTGTCTAAGGCATTGTGAAGATCCTCCTAGGTTTGAGTCAGAGACTGCACAAGCTCGCCTGAGTATTCCTCTTTCTGCTCTAGCAAGGCTTTTAAACACCTAGCTTCTTCTGAGGCACAGAACAACTGCTCAGCAAATGAAGACTCAAGGACGCTCTTGTCTTTGTCCGCTTGATTAGAAGAAGCCTTCTCCGCTGCCAACTCCGCTGCCATGATTCTCATATGCCGATCCAAGGAAATCTTTTCTTCTTCTAAGGCTTCCATGTCGAGCCTTAAGCTGTCATATAGCCCATTCCAATTATCTGCTTCAACCCGCCACTCTTTTATTTCCTGCTCCGCATTTGAAACCCTTTTCATGAGCTCCATGCCTATAATATTGATCTACAAAAAGGAAATCAATTAGATACGATAAATTTCATGTAAAAGAATAAAATGAGAGAGAAAGCACTTTACCTTCAAAGAGGTATGCACGACTTCGTTAGCCCAAGTAAGGGTGCTGTGGCTATCTAGCTTGGTCCTTTCAGCCGGGCCTATCAGCGGTTTGAGCCACACGTCGGGCTGGCCAGATTTCTTAAAGAGACTCCCCTCAGCCGGAACTTCTATTAAAACTTGCCGCATCTCCTTGCTAGAAGACCCTACTTCTCTAACAGAAGGCACGGAAGTAGGTAGAGATGTAGAAGCCACGGGCACGGAAGTCTGAGGAACTGGAAAAGCCACAGTCAAAGCAGCAACAGGAGCAGTAATAGCCAAAGGAGCAGAGGAAATGATAGGAGCGGATGAAGGAATCTCTCTGAAAGAAGGAGGAAAAGCAGTCAAGGGAACACCATTAACAGCATGGCCAAAGCCTTCACGGAACAAATGATCCAAAGAGTCATGCACAGGAGAGGGAGAAGCATCTTCAGAAGTAGAGGGTCTAACTTCAGGTACGGATGGCACAGCCACGGGTGTATACTTATCGTCTGAAATCACCCTCCTTCTCCGTGACCTGTGCACCAAAGTGCCTTCTTCTTCTTCTTCTTCTTCTTCTTCTTCTTCTTCTTCTTCTTCTTCTTCTTCTTCTTCTTTGGCACAGCCACGGGTGTATACTTATCATCTGAAATCACCCTCCTTCTCCGTGACCTGTGCACCAAAGTGCCCTCTTCTTCTTCTTCACCAACCTTCCTCTTCGAAGAAGAAAAACCAGCAATAATTTCCTGGGCTTGAGCCAGGGACATTTTCGAAATGGACGCAGTAGACACCCCACGAGCAGGAAACTCTGTCAAAGGAAAAAAGGTTAAACAACAAAGAAAAAAAGGCTCGAGTAAGGAAAGAAGTGGAAACAAAAGCTTCACTTACCGTGAGTCTTCACTTTCCAAACGTACTTCCCGGAGAAGTACTTCCAAGACCTTTCCTCCAACGGAGCAATCGACAACAACCTTTCTATCCAATTAAGGATACCGTAAACATTCTCAATAGTACCCATGATTGCTGAAAGAAGAGGAAACAGCTACGGTGTTAATCAAACACTTAAAGCAAAAATAAGAAAAATAACAAATGTGAGCTAAAATGTAATCACGTGCACGATTCCACTTCTCGGGGAAGGGAAGATTTTCTTCACCCACTAAACCAGTAGTGGGCGCAGGAACGTACCTAAGGTACCAACCTCTATCCTTGTCGTCATCAAGGGTTACCAACACTCTTTTACTCTGTGCAGCCAGAGTAAAAATCCATTGACGAAATAAAGAAGGAGAATAAAGATGAATGAGATGGTTAAAGGTGAAAGGAACCGAGGCTAAAGTAGTTAAACATCTGAGACACGCAACAACCCGCCACATAAGAGGGCCAACTTGTACTAAGCAAATTTTGAAGAAACGACAGAATTCAATAATGACTGGATCAATAGGAGGTTTAAACCCTAAAGTAAAATGGTAGGTATAAACGAAAGAATATCCCTTCTTGTAAGAAGTTATTCTTTGGTACTCATTCGGAACGAGGATAGGAAAATCAGACTTCCAAGAACATTCCCTGCGGACAAGGGGAACTAAACCTTCGGTAATAAGGGTAGGGTACCTATCAGTACTATCAAGGGATAACGACTGATCAACAAGGACCTGACTATCCCTAGAGAAGGTAAACTCAGCAGGAATGATTTCATCCACTCGTGGTTCATGATGTTCTCTACCCCTAGATGAAGATCTGGAAGCCCTAGCTCTTGGAGAAACTAAATACCTAATAGAAGGAGGGGAAGTAATCTAGGAAGAAGAAGAGCCTCTTAAAGGAGTAGAGCTTAAACTCGTCAATCTACCACCTCTCCGGCTCCACGTCGGAGCAGAAGAAGGGGTCAAGTCATCCATATTTATCACTCCTTTAGGTTGGTTTGTTGAAGACATATTTACGAAGACAAGAGAAAACTTCTTTACAAATAAAGAAGACAAGTTAGAAGTTTTTCGTGAAAGTAAAGAAAGGAAAAAGGGTATTTATACCTGAAGACAACCGTCAAACATGGGAAAAACAGTGATGAGAAAGTCATAATTGAAGGTGTCACTTCGTGACTGATGCAGCCGCAAAAACCCCTAAAAGGCGCCGAGTGGCCACATAACCAATCCAGAGGGGACACGTGGATTGAGCATTAAATGGAAGTGACAAGCGACGTCTACATTCAGAGAAGTATACAATGTTTCGAGGTGAAGCGGCAGCAAAATATTCCCGCCATAAATGCATATCCACTTACCAAATATTAATCGATAAATAAATGGTAAGTGGGGGGACTATCTGTATTGGTAAAAAAGAGCTTCACATGTATGATAATTCTTGATGATTCAGCCAGTTATGTGGAACAAGGAAAACATGACAGCTGGACATGATCCTATAAGGAGGTGCGAGGCCAAGAGGCACAACACTATATACCTACGAAGTAATCAGTTACGGAAGACTCAACTTGATTGAGTCAAAGAAGAGACACGGTAAGAATGAATCCGGACCGAGCTACGGGCAGATTCAAAGGTCTTCAATTAATGATCTGCACATTACACAACCTTCACGCAACAGTTACGGTTATTCACTGTAACGTTACATTAATGTAATAATTAGTCATTAATGTGTTATCATTGCAAGAGCTACATTATACTGAAGAATTCCCTATATAAGGAAATAGAAGTTAACTTGTAAGGGGCATCTGGACTACGATTACCATACTATTTATTTTTCTGTGCATCATACTATTGTCTATTTACTTACTCCTTTTTATTTATCATTATTTCCTTGATTATCAGTAACCCGTGTTCATTCCTAAAAATAAGCTTTAGTCAAGGGATCTAATTCTTTCGTTAAACAGCAGAGGCAAGGGAGAAAGGGATAAAATCTTCCACTTCCCGGTCATATCACAGTGAATAACCGAAAAGTGGGGGGACTATCTGTCTTGGCAAAAAATAGACTCGCCATGTGGGTCTATTAAATGGCAACACGAGTCAACAAAGTTTGGAGAAAAGTGAAGAATGACATGTAAAGATGATATGTGAAACATCCCCGGGACCGAACATATTCATACCGTGCCTGATAGCCTCGGAACAGGTCATCATAAATAGCTCGGAACAAGTGCGGAAGAATATCTCATAATTACAAATAAGGAACGAATCAATTAATCCCGGATTATATGGGATTTATCATCATTACTCCATCAGTTACAAATCAATTATATAACGTACAATAAATGTAATAAATGATTGTAACGGTCAGAACAAGGCAATCAATTGCCAGATTGACTCAACAGGCAAGAGATTGACTCAATAGGCACGAGATTAACTCAGCAGGCACGAGATTGACTCAACAGGTACGAGAGTGACTCATCAGCCACATGATTGACTCATCAGCCACGAGATTGACTCATCAGTTATGGAATTAACTCATCAGTTCCGGATTTAACTCATAAGTTACATAATTCCAGCATTTACACAGCTGTTACAAGTCTTCCAAAAGTAATGGGCGGGTTGAGTAAATGCTCATAATGGATCCATTATTCAAGGAGAATGGTTACTTAGATTTATCCCTATAAATAGACATAGTTTTATCACAATCAGGGGATCTAACTTTCTTCTCTACAATTCTATACATTGTAATTCATGTCATCTTGCTTCCAAGTTAGCCACAGTTTGGCCCTTCAAGCTCCGTTCGGCTCAACATCCTGTCAAGGATTATTCAATAAGAGTTATTTCTTCTCTGATTTATTTTTATTATATTATCTACTTCTCTATCACGTTGTATTAACAAAAATTATATCTTTCGGATTGAATCGGTTGCTTGTGACCCGTCATACAAAATTATTGCTTTGACCTTGAAAGTTATTTTTTGGGTTAAACAGATTGGTTACGTTACCGGGAATCTGATAATCTTTGTTTGCATTTCAAAGCGATATCCTCTGAACTATGTCGAACCCCAACGACAATAACCAGCAGAGAAATGGGACTACATCACCTCTTCCATCCCCAAGAGGTTCAAGGGAACAATCCCAAGAGAGATCCAACAACAACAACAATAAAAACAATGATAATGATCAAACAGTAGAACAAGATCAGGTAAAGCAAATTATTGCAGAGTATGTGAGCCAAGCTTTGCAAGAATTTGCAACGGGATTACCAGCGACATCACCTGCATCACTGACACCACCTCCTAATAACAAAATCACCGTGGAAAATCCTCAGTCTGGGTTGGTAAACTCAGCAAGGGATGACACTCCTAACGAATCTCTCAAAACGAGACCAGGTATGACTAATATCCCTGAATTACAAAATTTACTACTAACCTTGCAGAAACAGGTGAAGGAACAAAACGATTGAATCGAGCAAATTTCTGGAGTACCACTTGTTATCAAAGGCATTGATGTTGATAGATATTCTCAACAACCTTGGGAACAGAGTGCAGCACCTTTTCCTATACCCAAGAAGTTCAAAATGCCTGATGTCCCCAAGTATGACGGAACAACTGACCCACGTGACCATGTCACTGCTTTTACCACTGGAGTAAAAGGCAACGATCTGACAAAATAAGAAATTGAGTCGGTCATAGTCAAAAACTTTTGAGAAACACTTACCAAAGGAGACCTAACCTGGTACTCTCTTCTCCCTGAAAACTCTATAGATTCATTTGCTGAACTTGCAGATTATTTCATAAAAGCACACTCCGGTGCACAAAAGGTCGAGAAAAGAATGGAAGACATATTTAAAATAAAGCAAGGAGACACGGAACTACTATGTAAATTTGTAGACAGATTCCAACGAGAAAGAATGCAACCACCAAGGGTGCCTGATAACTGGGCAGCCATGGAATTTGCGAGCAATCTAAATGACAAAAGCTTAGATGCCACGAGAAGACTCAAGGAAAGCTTGAAAGAGTTCCCAGCTTCAACATGGAATGATGTTTATAACATGTACAATACTAAACTTTGAATAGAGGAAGATACCATTGCTCGTCAAGGGATGAAGATCATACCGGATCCAGACGTTCCGAATCAGACAGGACATCAGGTAAAAATAGGTACGATCCTTACATGGGACCCTCAGGACGAGAGACTCATCCCTGATTCGAAAATGTTAGGTCAGAATATAGACCATCGAGCAGAGATACGAGCTCGTCCTCATCCAGATCCAGAAAGGATCGAGATGAAAGACACAGAGGTAATACACGAATTGGGGATCACACCTTCAATGTAAGTACCCTTGAACTAGTTTCAATATTAAGAAACATGGGAGATAAGGTTTGATGGCCTAAAGAAATAAGGTCAAACCCAAATAAAATGAATCCGTATTTCTAGTGCGAACACCGTAATGATCATGGACACAAAACTGCGGATTGCAGGTTTTTACAAGGTGAAATAGAACAATTATTGAAACAGGGCTATTTAATGAAATTCTTTAGTGATAAAGGAAAGCATGCATACATGAAGAACAAGCAGGATCCCCCGAAGTCTCCATCTCCAAAAAGAACCGTCAACGTGATACATGGAGGAGAGGAAGTAAATGGAATAGTTTGCAAAGTAGCCTCAAAAATCATAATTACACACGGAAAACGGGTTCGAGAAAATCCAGACGCAGATGATATAACATTTGATGATGCAAATTTCGGCGGACTAATGCTCCCCCACAACGATGCTCTGGTAATATCTTTATTCATTAATGACACTAACGTTAAAAGAGTGTTGATTGATCCAGGTAGTTCATTTAAAATCATTTTGCTAAGAGTCGTGGAAGAAATGCTCCTGGGAAATCAGGTGATCCTAAAGGTACGAGCCATATCAGGGTTTGAAAACTCTACAGTTATAACCAAAGGAGAAATCGAACTTAGCACTTATGCCGAGGGAGTAATTAAAAACACCAAATTCCAAGTCGTTGATACTGACATGTCATATAACGTAATCATGGGAAGGCCCTGGATCCACGAAATGAAAGCAGTACCGCCCACCTTACATCAGGTAATTAAATTCCCTTCAGAATGGGGAGTCAGACAGATTAGAGGTGATCAACAGACCTCTAGAAATATAAATTCTGTGGTGCATTATAACAAAAACGTAGAGACGGAAGAACTGAAGGATAGAGACATCTCCCAAACAGATGTTACCGGCCAAACAGGTACGAAAAAGTTACTGACCGAACATGTACGAAAGAAGTAAGTTTTCAAACAGATACGGAAGGTGATACCCACGAGAAGGTTAATCAAGTCACCACGGAAGATGCATTGAATCACATGGACGTAGACTCCAGACCGGACGTCATCCAAGAACTGTAGGAAGACGAGCACATCAAAACAACTACGGAAGAGCTCGAAATTGTTCCATTGTTTGAACAAAAACCTAAACAAAAAGTGCATATAGGCACGAGGCTGAGCCCTAGTCAAAGAGGTAAGTTAATTGATTATTTAAAGGCTAACGCATATTGTTTTGCGTGGTCCCACTCAGATATGACAGTTATCCCACCAGAAGTGATGACTCATAAACTAAATGAAGATCCATCCTTCGTACCTGTTAAGCATAAGAAAAGAAAGCAAGGACCATTCAAGAACCAAGTGATTGGCAAAAAGGTACAGAAACTCTTGAAAAATGGTGTGATACGAGAGGTAACGTACCCTAACTGGCTAGCTAACACTGCGGTAATACCTAAAAAGAATGGCAAATGGAGAGTATGCATAGATTATACTGACTTAAATAAAGCATGCCCCAAAGATTCGTTCCCATTACCACATATAGATCAAATGATTGATGCCACCGCAGGCAATGAATTGTTAATATTTCAAGATGCGTATTCTGGTTATAATCAAATTAAAATGGATCCCTCAAACGAGGAAAAAACCTCCTTTATTACGAACAGGGGGACTTATTGTTATAAAGTCATGCCTCTTGGATTAGAAAACGCTGGAGCCACCTATCAAAGGCTAGTGACCAAGATGTTCCAGGAACATCTGGGAAAAATGATAGAAGTTTACATCGATCAGAAGACCATTTCCAGCACCTCTCTAGCACCTTTGAAATTTTACGCAGGTATAATATGAAGCTGAATCCAGAAAAATGCGCTTTTGGCGTAGAATCAGGTAAATTTTTGGGTTTCCTTGTATCAAACAGGGGAATAGAGGTAAATCCTGCTCAAATTAAAGCTATAGAGGAAATACCTGATATACTAACAAATAAAAAAGAAGTTCAAAGACTAACGGGAAGAATTGCAGCTTTGGGAAGATTTATTTCCAGATCTTCCGAGAAAAGTTTTAAATTCTTTTCAGTCCTCAAAAAGCAAGATCAATTCGAATGGACTGAAGAATGTCAACAGGCTCTCAAAGATATGAAAGCTTATCTATCAAAACCCCCGCTGCTATCAAAGCCGAAGGAAGGGGAGAGGTTGTACGTCTATATTGTTGTCGCAGAAATTGCTATAAGTGCAGTATTGGTAAGGGAAGATAAAGGTATACAATCTCCTATTTATTATGTAAGAAAAACATTACTAGATGCTGAAACCAGATACCCACATCTAGAAAAGTTAGCCTTAGCTTTAATAATGGCATCTAGAAAATTACGACCATATTTTCATTGTCATCCAATCACTGTTGTGACTTCATATCCATTAAGGAATATATTACATAAACAAGAACTATCAGGAAGATTGGCCAAATGGGCCATAGAGTTAAGCGAGCATGATATAATATATCAGCCTAGGACTGATATTGTCGTTGACTTTAGTAATAACATTGTCCCTGAAGTGGAAAAAGAGTTACGACTCTTTAACGGTGCTAATCCGGGTCTATGGACCCTATTTACCGATGGTTCTTCCAATATAAAAGGTGCCGATTTAGGCATCGTCTTAATATCACCCACGGGTGAAAATACACGACAAGCTATCAAATGTTATCATATAACTAACAATGAAGAAGAGTACGAAGCTGTTATTGCCGGACTAGAACTGGCATGAGAACTCTCAATCGAGCAAATCACAATAAAAAGTGACTCCCAGCTGGTGGTAAATCAAATGCAGGGGACTTACATCGCTCGAGAGACTGGAATGCAACAGTATATGGAAAAGGCATGAGAACTCATGAGACAATTTAGAACGTGGAAAGTAATACAAATACCTAGAGAGGAAAATGCAGAAGTAGATGCATTAGCTAACCTCGCAGCAGTCACGGAAAGAACAAACAAAGAAAATGCAATTGTTGTTCATCTATTCCATTCAACGATCGACCAAGACAGAAATGAGGTAACTTTCAACAATTTAACCTGGGATTGGAGAAACGAAATATTAAATTTTTTACAGAATGGCAACGTACCTGAAGACAAAAAAGTAGCTCAAGCACTTCGCCGCAAAGTTGCACGGTACTGCCTCATTCGCAACTCATTATATCCCAAGATGTTCGGAGGTCCCCTAGAAAAATGCCTCGGACCTAACCAAACGGAGTTTGTAATAAAAGAAGTCCACGAAGGACACTGTGGAAATCATGCAGGGGCTAGATCCTTGTTAAAAACCCTAATCAGAGCTGGGTACTATTGGCCTAAGATGGAAAAAGACGCTGAAAACTTCATATCCAAATGCGACAGATGTCAAAGGTTTTCTAATAACATGCATCGACCCGCGGAACTATTGCATCCAATAATATCCCCATGGCCCTTCACGAAGTGGGGTATGGACATAGTGGGACCTCTTCCCACAACTAAAGGACATGTACGTTTTTTACTCGTGCTAACCGACTATTTTACAAAATGGGTAGAGGCAGAAGCTTTCAAACATGTGCGAGAAAAGGAAGTTAAAAGCTTCTAATGGCGAAACATAATATGCCGCTTTGGAATACCGAAGGAGATCGTGTGTGATAATGGCCCACAATTCATAGGCTCGCAAGTCACGGAATTCTTCAAAATCTGGCAAATCCAACGGATTGCTTCAACGCCATATCACCCCATGGCTAATGGTCAAGCTGAGTCAATGAATAAAGTCAGCATCAACAATCTAAAAAAGCGGCTAGAAAAAGCCAAAGGAAATTGGCCTGATGAGTTACCAGCGGTATTATGGGCATAGAGAACAACTTCAACAACAGCCACGGGAGAAACTCCGTTCGCACTTTTCTATGTCTCAGAAGTCATAATACCCGTGGAGATTGGCGAACCAATAATAAGGTTTACAACAACCACAAAGGATGAAAACAACGATGAGTTGAGCATTGATCTGGACTACGAATACAATACTCTTTATTTTTCTGTGCATCATACTATTGTCTATTTACTTACTCCTTTTTATTTATCATTATTTCCCTGATTATCAGAAACCCGTGTTCATTCTTAAAAATAAGCTTTAGTCAAGGGATCTAATTCTTTGGTTAAACATTGTTGCCTTATTGATTATGCCCAGCCTCATACGATTCTCTTGCCTTATTTACCACTTGTCTATTACCGTTTGAGTTGGACTCCTTAATTAAAGGGAGTCCTTATATTGATTTTATTCTAATTGGTACTTATTTCTATAATTACTACTGAATTGTAATTCTTGCCTTATTCTCTACTTAGTTTTAAACTATAAATACACTGCCTTCTTCATTAACATAACAACGAACACACTGGTTCAATAACTCTCTCTCACAAATAAGAACTTTTTGCTATCTTTTCTGTGCTACTTATTACTGTTCTAAGTTAGCCGGCTGCAAGCCAAGGCTAATTATTGTGCCCTCCTATCCTCTACTTTGTGTTTACTGTCTTCTTCACTGGTATGTTCTAATTTTAATTCCATTTCCCAAACCAACATGTTTCTTTTGCTGCTCCAATTCATTATGTTTCTAATATGCTTCTATCTACTATTTTGTTGTTCAACATGTAATTGAAATCCTTTGCTTCATCTAGTATGCTAAGTTATGCCTTGCCCTTTATGATCAACATGTTTTTTATGAACTTGAAACCTGTTTCAATGCGACTCTACTCTATTTCTATGCTTGTACACTTGTTGTTTGGTTAGGGTATGACTCCACTGACACTACCTTAAGTTGTGTTGATGCTGTTATGTCTAGTATAAATCTTATAGTATGCTATATCCCAATCCCATGAACCCCTTAAGATCTTCTGATTATGTACCTATGTATACTTTTTCCTATCACTTGTTCACTATTCTGCGCTTTATGTGTGTCCCCTACCCCCCATTACCCCTGTGTGAGGTTTTGTGTTGCTGAACCTGTCCTGGTTCTATGATCTTTGGATGTTGCTGGACTTATCCTGGTCCTGTATTCAGTATATCTATGTCAATTACCCTTTCAAAACTATTTTTTTTATTAAAAGACTCTCCCTGTTAATTTCACAAAAACTATTTCAAACAAGTCTCTTTTCAAACTATTTTCCTAGTTAAATCTTCTCAAAACTATGTCAAGCACTCTCACTCTACTCTTAGACCCTTAAGTTCTGCCCCATTAATGTGTGACTGCTTTGGGACCCTTGAGCTCCCTCTGAACTCTGAAACACTAAGACTGGACCTTCCCCTCTGCACATGCTCTACCATGGTTATAATATCTGGGTGTGAGCACTGTTTTGGGACCCTTGAGCTCCCTCTGAACTCTGACACACCCAGATTATGAGAAAGGCTGTGAAACAAAATTTGGCATTGAGGATATGGAGATCTGGGCCTATATTGCAGGCTCTCTATAGATAACTTCTTATTTTTCTTATTTCAATTATGTAATTCATGCTCAATGGTTTGTAATAATTATTTGTAAACAACTCAAGGGTTGGATAGTGAAAAACGGTAGTGTAATATATATGTTGTAGTGTATCCAAGGGTAGAAACCATGATCCTAAGTTTACGTTTCTTCTGTGCCCAATAGAATTCATGTTTAGGAATAATACACACAAAGTATGCTATGCATTAGATACCATGTTCCCTAGGATTCATATATATTGTTTTCAGCATCTCATCATGGGACCATGCCTAATAAATGCTGTGATTCTGAGTATGTGGAAATCCTGCCCTATGTAAACCTTGCATGTCCTGAAAGCATTTAGAAATCCTGCCTTAAGTATTCTGCATATGTATCACTTCACATCTCTTGCATTAGACACCATGTATTAGGATTTCTTTCATGCTCAATGACACTTAGCCTTATTACAGATGCATAAAAGAATATGAAATAGTCCACCCCGCTCTAACAACTGGTAATAACTCCTGTATATTCTGCAACACTTAGAACTGCATGCTCTTAGGTGTAACAACCTTAAAATTGTTAACAATTATGATAACGGTTACGCATTACCCTACACCTAGGAAAGCCTCAGGTAATCAACCTTGAAATAAAAACTGGAACTATCCTTTGTGAATACTGTCTAACTATCAGCATGCTTAAAATTAGTAGGCAAAACGGATTAAGACTTCCTCTCTGAGTTATGCAACAAAACTGCTTCTTGTTATTGTCACTTAGATATCATGCTTTAGAATATGAATTAAAACCAAGACCTTAACTGTGTTTGAGTCATGCTGGTTCTCTGTATTATCTATGGAGGTACTTTATCCCTTTCCTGTTTATATTTTATCCCCCTATCTGCAGTCCTATCTGTTTTTTCTATATGTCGCCTTAGTATTTTACCTTTAAAACCTGAGGGTCTGCCTAGAACCTCCCTCATAGGATAGAAGTCCTAAATTTCTCCGAGACTAATAGGAAGGGACATGTAACAACATGCAATAGAGGTCGTGACCAGCACTCGCTCTAATTACCTTTACGGAGTGGGAACGGGTAGATATGGATATGATGACCGATGCGCTAATACCACGTGTAGCCCCTCTTTGAGGAGTTTCATACCGGGTATTGCATTGATGTGATCCATATTACAAACAAACCTAGGATACTCTTACTCTATATACATGTTTAGACTATAATCCTTTTCAAATAATATTAGCTATTAAATATTTTCAAACTAGTAACATATGTGTGCTTAGGCTATGAGCATTTCAAAATCCCCTACTATTTGGACATTAATTGTTTACCTGCTAGTTGTACAAATTCACAAATGCTATTTGGCTGGGAACCACACTTGTGGATCCTGAGGGGTGCCTAACACCTTCCCCTTAGGATAATTTCAAGCCCTTACCCTGTCTCTGGTTGTAAAACATAGTTGTAAATGAACCTCAATAGGTTCCCTAATTCACCTTAAAATCGTTAGGTGGAGACTCTTCAAAACATGCAAACTTCTTTCCCAAAAGGAATGAGTTGTCCCAACCAATGTCATAGACCCTTTTAACCGGCCCCAAAAGCAGTGTCGGGAAATAAGGGGGCGCGACAACATGGCGACTCTGCTGGGGAGTTCAGGCTTTTACCTTTTCAAATTGCTTTGTGAATTTTTACCTCTTCCTATGTGAAATTACTTGTTTATTTCCTTTAAGCATTTAATTTTTCTCAAAAGTAACTGGCATATCTTTCTTGTTTCCTTCCTTTGTAAGCGTTTTAAATTATAAACTGTAGTATTTACTACTTTCATAAACGTGCAAATACGTGACTACATGTTTACCGTTTATTGCATTATTCATGATCCAACATTCATACTCCACTCGTGCCAAACAAAATCCAATAGCAATGCTTGATGAGTGGTTTCGCCCTTCCTATATCATTACCCCCTAAATTTGGAAAGGCTTATTTGCGGTAAAACTAGTCGATCAGCGATGCAGTCGACGGTTCCGTGCCTTTCCCCCTTGAGTTTTCCGCTCAAGGGTGCCGGTCTAAAATCCCATAGAAACCTTACTTCATTATACTGTTGCATGCATCATGGTCGAACCTAGCCAGGCTAACGTGTTGTCCGCACAATAGCCTTTAATATAGCCTTGTCCAAAAGTCCACTGGGTTTCCATAAACCCAAATGGACATCATTACGTTATGTGCATTTATTATGAGAATTAAATGCCACATGCTAATCGTTGATGTTAAATAGTCGAGTCTGGTGGAGGTCAGGGCCTAACCTTGTTTTCCTTGTAGAAATATGAGGCACGAAGTCCCCAGATTCGGCATGGTCACCAACATCCACCCAAAATTGCAGAGTTGGTGGGAAGATCTTCATTCTAGTGACAAAACGCTCGTCAAGAAATATATGGGTAATCTACCATCCCTCCTGGATATCTAGCCTAACAACATGATGATAGAGGCTGCTACCCTATTCTGGGACTATGAAAATGTCGTTTCCGCTTTGGGGACATCAAAATGATGCTATTGTTAGAGGAAATAGGAGGATTGGCCTGTCTAGCTTGGGAAACTCCGGGTTTGCTAATGCCTGAGAACCGCACAGGAAAAGGGTTTCTTAAAAATGATGGGTCTAAAGAAGAACGCAGAATTGGGATGCCTGAAAGAATCATACATCCCTTTTGACTACTTATATGAAAGGTACGACCATAGCAAATCATACCGTACCTTCCCTGATGAATTCGCCATCACATCCTTGGGGAACATTCACCGTAGGGTATTCATCTTCATGTTTTTCTTCATGGGTCTAATCGTATTTCCGATGAAGAAAGAAAGAATCCATACTAGACTGGCTATGGTAACCAAGACCCTGATGGAAGGAATTGGTGGGCAAACATTCAGCATAGTGCCCATGATCATTACAGACGTATACCGAGCCTTAGAATGCCAAAGAGGAAAGAAACACTTCGAGGGCTGCAATTTATTACTACAGCTCTGGCTCCTAGAACACCTCCAAAAGGGCCAATACCGATAAGAGTTTCAGCGAAGGGCATGGGATGACCACATCGTTTTCCACCATCCAAAGCGAATGACTTACATACCTGACATATTCGCTCAGCCCGCGAATGCCAAGGAGTGGGTTGAGCTCTTCGATAATCTGACTGAGGAACAAGTCCAATGGATGTTCGAGTGGTTTCCGACAGAAGAGTTCATCGTCCGATCTAGAGATGCACCATTCCTGATACTAATTGGCCTGAGAGGAACATCCCTTTTCGGGGTTATGAGACAAATAGGTAGGAAGAAATTCATACCAAGGGTCGACAAGATAAGCCATTTCCGAGCTGACTTCCAAAATGATGATAGTCCTCACAAGTGCCAAGCCCAACACATGTGGCACTGTAAGATCGTAATGGAGAAAGACACCATTGAGCCAGACAGATATCATGTCGGTTGCACCCCTTTCCATTCGGGTTGGTTGGAAGACAATTGGGATGGTCTGGGCAAGCCAGGGTTCGTTCGAGGCCACAGGATTATAGATGAAAAGGCCGAGGCACAGGTCAAGTACAATCAACTACGCAAAAGGAGTTGTGAATGCGAGAGCGAGCATCGCGAAATACACGAGTCCAAAAAGAAGCTGATTGAGGAATGGAAAGACATGGCCATCAACACCAATTGAAAGCTGGGATACTTAGAGCGAGGCATAGTCGAGCTGGAGGACAAATTCATCAAGAGGGTTGAAGACTGTCAAAAGGCTGAAGGGACCGAAGGTGGACATCTAGCCCGAGCATACTTACTGCTAGGACTTCGCGAGTTGGGGAAATTGTTCGAAGGAATCAAGGATGCTGAGTCTGGGGAAGGTCCTTCTGGGACCAAATAAATAGGAATTTCTTTTTCCGTTTTATTGATGTAATAAGGCCAATGGCCATTAGTGACTTTATTTCTTGCTTATTTAGTGTCGTTTTGGGATTCGTCTATTTTTATCAATGAAATTAGGCATTTAGCATTTCAAGTTCTCCAAATCAATTTGTCGCTAGGCCTACCTCAGGCAAAAAGAGGTTCCCAAATTAGGACGCGCTTTACATTCCCGCACTACGTTTTTAAATACTGCAATACTTTTCATAATCCTCACTGACTTGGTTACCTTTTGTTTTGTTTTTGTTTTCTTTCTTTTATTATTCCCCTCCCCAAAGGTTAGTTCGTGCACTCTGGAATCATCATCCTATCTCACAAGATCCAGGGGCCCTCAACTCTCTCCTCCTCCTAGTCCTCCCAAAAGAAAGAACAAAGGGAAGAAGAAAATGGAAGATTCAAGCAACATCAGAAAGGAGAACACAGTCGATCGGGTAGAGGCCACTGATAGCCAGGGTATTCGGGTTCCAATTGAAACTGTGTCGCAACTTGAACAAAAGTTGATGAAATTCAAAGAAGAGCTGGATCAGGTTCGAAATCTAGCAAACCTGTCATTCACCCTCAGCGTCCCAAACCTCCCCAACATTCAGAATCCTCCACCTCCTCAAAATATCCCAAACCAGCAAAATCATCCCGCAGCTCATCATCACATCACTCCACCAAAGAACTAAACCCTCCCAACACAATGTAACACCTGTCATACTCTAAAGGGCACTCCACTACTTATCCCGGAACCTCAGAACTCCACAAACGACCATTTCCACACCCATGCACCAGGCCACCACAACAATCCTATCTACGTAGAGACCATGTCACACTCCACTCAACCTATCTCATACACACCTGAGTCTGACGAAAAGGATCTGCTCATAAGAAACTTGGCCGAGGAACTAGAAGCTGACCAGCCGTGTTCAAGGCGTTGACGGGAGCAAGGGAGTTGGGGGGCTGAACTATGAGGACCTCTGCATACAGCCCGATGTCAAAATTCCCGAGGGGTACAAAGCTCCTAATTTCGAAATGTTTGAAGGTACAGGTGATCCAAGGGTCCATCTGAGGACCTACTGTGACAAGCTGGTTGGAGTCGGGAAAGATGAGAGGATCTGCATGAAGCTGTTCACGAGGATCTTGAAAAGAGATGCATTGTCTTGGTACATCAACCAAGATCCCAAGAAGTGGTCAAATTGGGTAAGCATGGCATCTGACTTCATGGATAGGTTCATATTTAATACAGAGAACACACCAGACGTGTTCTACATCCAGAATTTGAAGAAAAAGCCCACGAAAACATTTCGCGAGTATGCTACCCGTTGGAGGTCCGATGCTGCTAAGGTCAGACCCGCCTTAGATGAGGAACAAATGAATAAGTTCTTTGTCCGGGCTTAGGACCCGCAATACTATGAGCCATTGAGAACCACAAGTTCTCCGACATTATCAAATTGGGTGAAAGAATCGAAGAAGGTATTAAAAGTGGTATGGTCACAAATTTTGAAGCCTTGCAAGCTACGAATAAGGCTTTACAGCCCGGTGGTGTGTCCAAGAAAAGGGACGTGGGAGCCGTGATGGTTGAACAGAGAACCAAATCTCCCCTTAAATACCAAACTTACCTGACACCTGCACTCACATATCAGCCAACCCCAAATTACCAAGCACCCTCACCCTCATACCAAGCTCCACCACCAACTTATCAATCATCTCCACCACCTACATATCAACCTACTTCACCCAGATACTCCCAACTCGCTCCTGTTTACCACACTTACAACTCTCAGCCATCCCATTATCAATCACCCCCCGCACGCCAAAACTTCCCTAGACCTCGACCTAATTTTGATCGCAAACCTCCAAAACAATATACCGCCATCGCCGAACCTATCGACCAGCTGTATGAGAAGCTAAAGGCTGCTGGTTATGTCACCCCCATCCCTTGCAACCCCTAAAAATCCTTCTCAATGGGTTAACCCAAACAAGTCATGTGCATACCACTCCGGCATGAAAGGACACACCATCGATGAATGCCTCTCTTTGAAGAATAAGATACAATCCTTGATTGACAACAAGATCATTGTGGCGAAAGAATCCGCTCCAAACATCCGCAACAATCCTCTTCCAGACCATAAGGGTGGAGGCATCCACATGATTGAAATAGAAGACGACTGGGACCCCGAGGGATCGATTGGGTTGATCGTGAAAGGCGATAACCCAAAGAAACCGGCGGTCACTCTCAATCCAATCATAGTTTAGATTCAGCCGGCTGAGGGTGCTGAGGTAGATATGTCTGTACCTCTTGAGTTTGAAGCAGCGCCACCCATAAAGACACCAACACCAATTGAGGTTGAATTCATGCCTCCGGCAAATGCACATGCACCATTTGAGGTTGCAGTCCTGCCACCTAAGGCACATGTCCTGTTCGAAGAGAGGGTAGCCGCACGATTACAGTGGCGATATCAACCACGCCACCCTTCTATACAAATGTTGTACCATGGGACTATACAGCCGAGGAAGAAGGAAAGGCAAAGTCAAGACTGAAGAAGCTACCGTGGCACATGGTATGACAAGAACTGGTAGAGTCTACACACCTGAACATCTGGCGGAATCAAGAAAACAGGCTTCCAATCGGCCACCCATTATCGAGACAGGTCTGGACGACCTTTGGAGGAAGGTACATGCCAAGGAATATTCGTTCATCGACCAGTTGAACAAGACGCCAACACAAATATCCATTCTTTCCTTGCTGCAAAATTTCGAGACACACATGAGTTCTTTGTTAAAAGTGCTGAATGAAACATATGTGCCGAATAATATCACTAGTGGGGAAATGGCCAATATGGTAGGCCAAGTGTTGGAAATCCATAAGATCACCTTTCACGAAGACAAGTTGCCACCTGAAGGGTTGGGTCACAACAAAGCACTGCACATCACTGTGCAATGCGAAGACTATTTCATCACCAGAATTCTGATCAACGAAGGATCCATCTTCAATATCTGTTCGTTGATAACACTCAAGAAATTGGGCAAAGGGCTGCATGAGATAAAAGATGGAGCAATCAATGTAAAGGCTTTCGATGGTTCTCAGAGGTCCACCATTGGTGAGATTAGTCTATGCCTGCAGATGGGACCAACTTGGTTCGAGGTTGACTTTCAAGTAATAGATGTACCAGCGTCCTACAACCTGCTATTAGGAAGGCCATGGATACATACTGCTGGGGCCGTAGCATCAACGCTTCACCAGGCAGTGAAGGTTGAATGGAACCACCAGGAAGTGATCATTCATGGCGAGCAACCATATTTACACTCGCCAGACTATTCCGACGATTGAGGGAAGAATGAAGCTAGGTGGAGAAACCTACCACCACATTGAACGGGATAATGCCATAGATAAGGACAAATGGTGGGATAGCAAGATTGCAAGCATGATGAATTGGCGAGGGAATGAGTCAGGTAAAGGGCTCGGCAAGAACCTCCAAGGGATCTCCAAACCCATCAAGATCAAGAAACATGGCACCACTTTCGGTTTGGGATACAAATATACTTGGGAAGAATTCAAGAGTTGGTCGCCACCATGGAGAGGTCCATACTACCCACTGGAGCATCTGATACCGCGCCTAGAGTAGACTTTTCACCAGGCCGGCATTATCTGTGGGACAGATGAAGAAGAAGCACTTGCAACATTGAGGAACTTATTCTTGGAGAACAGTGACTTGGATTGTTGTGTTATTCTCGAGGAGGAGGGGGAGGAAAGCCCTTCCATACAAGCCGTGAGCAGAGGGACATATCTCAAGAATTGGACCGTTAGAACAGCCAGAGCCCGACGAGCCTCGGGGTAGCAAGGCTAAAACAAGCATTGTTCATTGTTTTTACTAAATGATTCGCTTTTCGCATTTTTCAATTCCTGCAATAAAATCTTCAATGTTCAAAACATTTATTCAATTTATCAAAAGCATTTTTAAAGTTTATGAATCAATATTTAGTATTGTTGTTTTTCTCCCACTACTTTATCTATACAACATTACTATTACTTGTCTTGATGAACCAATGAATGTGACATGCAATAAGATAACGCAACAAACGGAAATTTATTCAGAAGAAGATGATATACTTGACGAGATCGTCAAAGAAGTTGAGAATTTTGAGGACAGACCTAAGTCCAACCTGGACGAGACCGAAATTGTCAACTTGGGAGATTTAGAAAATGTCAAGGAAACTCGTATTAGCATTCATTTGTCGTCGTCAGTGAAAAAGGAATACACAGAATTTATAAAGGAGTATGAGGACATATTCGCCTGTTCATACGATGACATGACTGGTCTAAGTACATCCAGTGTAGCTCACAAACTACCAACCAATCCAATGGGTCTGCCGGTAAAGCAAAAGCTCAGAAAGTTCAAGCCTGATATGAACTTGAAAATCAAGGAAGAAGTCACCAAGCAGATCAACGCTAAGGTTCTTAGGGTAGTGGAATATCGGACATGGTTAACTAAAATTGTGCCAGTACCAAAGAAATATGGGAAGGTCGGAGTCTGTGTCGACTATCGGGATCTCAACCGGTCCAGTCAGAAAGACGACTTCCCTTTGCCGAACATACACATCCTGATTGACAATTGCGCCGAGCATGAGCTACAATCGTTCGTGGATTGCTTCGCTGGTTACCATCAAATCTGGATGGACGAGGAAGACGCTGAGAAAACGTCTTTCATTACGCCATAGGGAGTGTACTGCTATAAGATGATGTCGTTTTGCCTGAAGAACGCTGGGGCCACCTATATGAGGGCTATGACCACTATCTTCCACGATATGATACACAAGGAGATTGAGGTATATGTGGATAATGTTATTATCAAGTCCAAGAAAGCCACTGATCACATAGAAGATCTGAGGAAGTTCTTCAATAGGTTGAGAAAATACAATCTGAAGCTGAACCCCGCGAAATGTGCATTCGAGGTTCGTTGTAAGACGTCGAGGGATAGAACTGGACCCGTCAAAGGTCAAAGCCATTCAAGAATTACCACCACCAAGGAATAAGAAAGATGTGATGAGTTTCTTAGGACGGCTTAACTACATTAGCTGGTTCATAACACAGTCTACAGTTATATGTGAGCCTATCTTCAAGATGCTGAAGAAAGATGCCGCGACCAAGTGGACCGATGATTGCCAAAGGGCCTTCAACAAAATTAAGGAATACCGGTCAACACCACCAGTCCTAGTACCACCTGAACCAGGTAGACCTTTACTACTCTACCTTGCAGTGCTAGATGGAGCTTTCGGCTGCATTCTGGGGCAGCACGATGAAACAGGAAGGAAAGAGCAAGCTATTTATTATCTCGGCAAGAAGTTCACTCCGTACGAGGCTCAATATTCTCTATTGGAATGCACCTGTTGTGCCTTGACTTGGGTAGCTGAGAAGTTGAGGCATTAACTTCTGTGCCTACACAACATGCCTTATATCGAGGATGGATCCCTTGAAGTACATCTTTCAGAAGCCCATGCCCACTGGCAAGCTGGCCAAGTGGCAAATCCTGTTGAGTGAGTTCGACATTGTCTATGTGACTCATAAACTAGTCAAGGGACAGGCACTGGCAGACCACCTCGCTGAAAACCCTGTGGATGGAGAATACGAAACCCTAAAAATGTATTTTCCCGATGAAGAGGTATCATTCATAGGAGAAGATATTGTAGAGTACTATGACGGTTGGAGAATGTTCTTCGATGGAGCGGCAAATTTTAAGGGAGTCGTCATTGGGGTCGTCCTAATACCAGAAACCGGTCAGCATTATCCGGTATCTGCCAAACTCAGATTCCCCTGCACCAACAATATGGCCGAATATGAAGCTTGTATCTTAGGGCTCAAAATGGCCATTGACATGAATATTCAAGAGATGTTAGTGATTGGTGATTCAGACCTACTTATACATCAGGTACAAGGAGAATGGGTAACCAAGAATTCAAAGATACTGCTGTATCTGCACCACGTGCAGGAATTGAGAAAGAGGTTCACAAAGACGAAATTCCGACATGTCCTCAGGATCCAAAATGAGTTCCCTGACGCATTGGCCACTCTATCTTCTATGATTCAGCATCCAGACAAGAATTTCATTGATCCCATTCCAGTGAAGATCCATAGCCAACCAGCTTGCTGTGCCCATGTCGAAGAAGAGGCAGACAGAAAGCCTTGGTTTCATGACATCAAGGAATACTTGGCGAAAGCGGAGTACCCAAATCTTGCAAATCCTACTCATAAACACACGCTTCGGGGACTGTCCAACAACTTCTTTCATAGCGGAGGAATCTTGTATAGGAGGACTCCCGATTTGGGATTACTAAGATATGTCGATGCAAAGGAAGCATCCAAGCTACTAGGGGAAATTCATGCTGGGACCTGAGGCTCGCATATGAACGGTTTTGTTTTAGCAAAGAAGATACTCCGGGCCGATTAATTTTGGATGACTATGGAAACGGTCTGCATCCAGTATGTCCGGAAATACCACCGTTGTCAGATACATGCAGACATGATAAAGGTACCTCCAAACGATCTTAATACCACAAGCTCACTGTGGTCGTTCGCTGCTTGGGGAATTGACGTTATTGGACCAATCGAGCATGCCGCCTCCAACGGACACACATTCATCCTAGTAGCCATCGATTATTTCACCAAATGGGTCAAAGCAGCATCCTACAAAGCAGTAACTAAGAAAGTCGTGGCACACTTTGTCTGCGACCACATTGTTTGTCAATTCAGAATTCCAAAATCAATCATCACTGATAATGGTTCCAATCTCAACAGCGACCTGATGAAAGCTATGTGCGAGACTTTCAAAGTCAAACACAATAATTCCACAGCCTACCGACCTCAGATGAATGGACCTGTAGAGGCCACCAACAAAAACATCAAGAAGATATTAAGGAAGATGATAGAGAAGCACAAGCAGTGGCACGAGAAGTTATCATTTGCTTTACTGGGATATCGCACCACAGTCCGCACATCAACCAGGGTAACTCCCTATATATTGGTTTATGGTACAGAGGTTGTCATTCCTGCTGAGGTAGAAATTCCTTCCTTAAGGATCATACAAGAAGCTGAGCTCAGCGATGCAGAGTGGGTAAATAACCGTTATGAGCAACTGGCCCTCATAGACGGAAAAAGGATGAAAGCAGTATGTCACGGTCAACTTTATCAGAATAGAATGACCCGAGCTTTCAACAAGAGAGTCAAGCCAAGACAGTTCGCACCGGGGCAGCTGGTGTTAAAGAAGATCTTTCCACATCTTGATGAAGCCAAAGGGAAATTCTCTCCCAACTGGAAACGTCCGTATATGGTTCACCGAGTATTGACAGGAAGAGCTCTCATACTTGCAGAAATGGACAGAGAAGTATGGCCAAAGCCAATCAATTCAGACGCAGTCAAACGATACTATGTGTAATTTTTATGCTTTATCAATGATGTAAATTGAACTACGCCTGACCTGATTCCCGTTTAAGAGGGGATACATAGGAGGCCCTATGGGTTCAGTCACAATTCAATAAAAATTTCATTTTTCCCCGCAATTGGAAATTGGGCAAAATTTTGAGGAGGACCTCAAAATTCCAAAGCAAGTTCAGCCGATCGCCGCACGAGCAGCAGTCAGAAACATCAACCTATCAAACTGGGGAAAATTTTTGAGGAGGACCCTCAAAATTCTGTAGCAGGAGAGGTTGCAATGTCTTGAACCACGTCACAATCGTCGGTTCATCTAAAAGCTATTTTAAATTATATATTTATACTACAGTTTTACAAAATCATGCATACTTATTTTTGAAACAGCTCTGTTTAGCGAACGCTACCCCAATGATACAGACAATATCATCAGATCAAGCCAAACAAGTCATGAAAAGCCAGCGGTGATACGAACTAACCTTCCCCATTTACAAAACTCACGATTTTTCTAAAGTTTGCACGCAAAGAAGTCACAAATTTCATCACAATTGCAAATGCTAAAGTTTGCTGTCCACATAAAGAGCGAGCATGTTCAAAGTCACAATTTCTCGAAACCATCACACTTGCTGAATGCTGCTATCAGCACAAACAAACAATGCTCTGTAGTCACAATGCTCACAATGATCACAACACTGCAACCTATTATCAGCTAAGAATTTCTATTGTCATTTATTTAATTCTTGCATAAGGCTACCATTCTGCCTTCCGAGGTTAAGATCTACCTCCATCTGCATTCACATCTTTGCATAAGGCTACCATTCTACCTTCCGAGACTAAGCATTGTCTCCATCTGCATCCTTGCATAAGGCTACCATTCTGCCTTCCGAGACTAAGCTCTGTCTCCATCTGCATCCTTGCATAAGGATACCATTCTACCTTCAGAGACTAAGAACTGTCTTCATCTGCATCCTTGCATAAGGCTACCATTCTACCTTCCGAGACTAAGCACTGTCTCCATCCGCATTCGCATTCTTGCATAAGGCTACCATTCTGCCTCCCATCCTGCATAAGGCTACCATTATGCCTTCCATCCTGCATAAGGCTACCATTATGCCTTCCATCTTGCATAAGGCTACCATTCTGCCTTCCATCCTGCATAAGGCTACCATTCTGCCTTCCGAAGTTAAGCTCTACCTCCCTTTGCATAAGGCTACTTTTATGACTTCTGAGGCTAAGATCTGCCTCCAATTTACTTTTCGAGACTAAGCGTTGTCTCAAGCATTATTTACTTAACTTTTCTTTCGGTCTAAGCTCTTCCCTTCAATTCGCAAGACTAAGTCCTGTCTTGTCCGCATCATATTACTGCATTTTTCATGGGCTGAAATATCGCCAACCTGTCTGAAGGCGTCATCATTCGGAGGCACCATTTTCATGGCCCGAGAACACCATGCCATGGCCTGAGGATCTCTCTCAAATTTTGCATATCATTATTCAAAGGCGTCATGGTTTGGAGGCACCATCTTCATGGCCCGAGAACACCATGCCATGGCCTGAGGATCTCTCTCAAATTTTGCATATCATTATTCAAAGGCGTCATGGTTTGGAGGCACCATCTTCATGGCCCGAGAACATCATTTCATGGCCTGCGAATCCTGCATCAAGCAATCCATGGCCCAAGATGTCATGGTTGTCGCGCCCCTTTTTTCCTCAAACTTAAAGTGGAGAGATCAGGTTTATGAAATTTCGGACAACTCCTTTTGAAGGTAAAAAGGTTTAAAGGAAGAGTCGCCACCTAACGATTTTATGGTGTGTTAGGGCACCTTGAGTAGTTAACTAATAAATTAGTTTGCGTTACCAGAGATCGGGTAAGGGCTTGAAGTTATCCCAAAGGGAAGGTATTAGGCACCCCTCAGGATCCACAACTGTGGGTCCCGGCCAAATGATTTCGTGAATTCAGACAATAAACAAACAAGGCTCACATAAGAGGGAATTTCAAACAAGTATTGAAATTTTTACTAAAAGTTGAAAGAGATCAAAAATAGACATTTGAGAAAAAGGTCCTAGGTTCAAGGAAATACGGATCACATAAATGCAATACCCGATAGGCAAAGCTACACGTGGTATTAACGCACCAGTCATCATATCTGTGTTCTACCCTTCCCACCACGAGAAGGTATCTAAAACGCGTGTGTTGGTCACGAAGCTTATTACGTGCTATTACCCGTCCCGCACTATCAGTCTTGGAGGAGGTTAGGACTACTATTCCTACAGGGTAGATACTAGGCTGAACCCCTAGGTTTAAAGGACAAAATTCTAAGAGGCAAATAAAACATCTAGGACTGCAAATACAGGGACACACAGAAGTAGACACGAGGCTCATATATCCATCCACAAATTATACACATGGATAGCACGACTCAAACACAAAGAGGTCTCAAATTTCAGAACCTAAGACAGGATGACTACATGTGAATACAATAGCTGGACAGTCTGATGTCCGAGTTCTAGAAGAAGTATCTTGGTTAGTTTTAGACTATGATTTCTTATCCGTAATTAGCAAGACACGAAAACAGTTTCTAATTTTAATAAACTTAAGGCCTAGGGCTTGCCTAGGTGGGTTAGAAAATATTCCAGTTATCCTGTTTAGTCTCAGTAGCAAATAGACCGGACGAATTTGTTTTAGACTTAGTCGTGGTAGAAAGGTGATTATTTAAACAGGTGTGAATGCAACCCTATGTTGTTCTAAATGCAGAAAGACATTTTTCACAATTGAAATATATTTTAGCGAGATTACTTATTATACAGAAGGTATGGAGACATGATTTCATTAAGTTGTTGAACCTAGCACATGATTTCTAGATGTTCCTAGCAGTATATTTAACACATGAGTTTGTGATAGATCATATGAGCATGCTGAGAATGAATTCCTAAGGCGACATGGTTTCTTATGCAAATATTGACAATTGAGGTTATTATTTTACCTAAACAGGATTTCTAGATATAGTAATTATGAACATGCAAAGGCAGTATCATTATGACGGCCATTTTTTATAGTTATTTTAACTACGAACAGGATTTCTAAGTGAGGCATTTGCAAAGATGATGCAGCGATTATAACAGCTTTTACTGAACATGATTCTCTAAGCGGACATGAATAAAGTGTACATGCTGAGATAAATAGACCTAAAACATGGAGTCTAATGCATGCATGGCAAGTACTCCTAAACATGTGACTATTGCACACACAGGTAAAATAAACCCTATAAGCATGTTCACTACCCGTAATTATTCTAAGCATCCATAACCCCACCCATTTCACTATCCAACCCCAGAGTTATTTTTACAATTAATTATTACAGACCAGCATTGCATAAATTACATAAGTGAATAAGAAAATTAAGAAGTTACAATATAGGGAGCCTAACAGTAGGCCCAAGTATCCAAGTCCAAATATGCCATATGCCATGACCCTTTGTAACCCAGGTGTGTCAGAGTTCCTAAGGATCTCAAGGGATCCCAAGCAGTGCTCACACCATAGTTCCCTAGCCAGGAATGAGTAAGTGCAGTGTGAAATGCCAGCCTTGTATGTCAGAGTTCAATGGGTACTCAAATGGTCCCCAAGGCAGTGCTCACACGAAGGGGGCTGAACTTAAAAACTAGGAGTAGTGAGATGTGCTTATAACTTAAAGGAGTTGAGTTTGAAAAGTAGCTTTGAAATAACTGTTTTGAAAATAGTTTCAGAGAACAACATGTGTTTTATGAAAGCTAGTTTAAAGGAAATACACAGGACAATCACAACTCAGAAGACATGCAGAGTTCAGGGAGCAAACACAAACAGGGATAAGGGAGTTGGGGACAAGTAGTGAGAGAGATATAGGCATCCAAGTTAGCATCAGATAAGTCTCACAGGACTCAAATAGTCATAACAAATGTATTTATGCCAAGAGTTTAACAGTATTACTTTGGGGGGAATCACATAGAGTCACACATCAGGTTCAGGATCACATAGCAACTAAGTATTATGAATACATGCTTGTAGTGTTAGGAGTCAGGCAGATTCATGATGAAAACATATAAGAAAACACTGGACATGCTGAAATTAGAGGTAGAGCAATCATATAGATGAAACAAGTAGGATAGTTTCATAGGAATCAGGCATAATCATAGTGAATCCTACAAGTAAAGCAATAGACCTGTTGGACTAAAGGGAAGTCACAGGGACAAAGTAAACAAGCCAATTGTATTAGGAATCAGGAGGGGGTAAGGCAGATTCATAATGAAACATATAGTAAAAGTATTAGGCATGCTTAATTGAAGGAGGAAGGAGATCACATAGACAAGTAGACATGCTAAACATAGAGAGACAAAGTAAACATTGCTAATTACAAGGCAAGCAGTAGAACCACAAGTAGAAGCATGAGAGAAATAAAAGAAATCTAAATATGAACAAGAACATGTTGTTTTGGTTACTATAAACTTAAACTAGAAACATACCAGTTTGAATGCAAGATTGAATGCGAAGTGAAGAGCAGTAAAATGAAGAATAATAGAGCAGCAATGTGTAGATGCAACAGAACAATAGAGCATTAGTGCAATAGAACAATAGAATCACTCAGTTTTGTCTTACAGCCAACTGAGTTGCAAGTGACAACAAGGGAGACGAAAGAGGATGTGTGTGAAAGCAAGAGAGAATTCAGAACAATATGAGTGTGCTCTGTGTGTATACCTTAGTGATCTTCGTCTGTTATGCTAAAAAGAATAGACTATTTATAATGCTGAAAACGAGTAAAGCCAATTAGGTAAGGAGTACTAGTTTTAACAAACTTATGGAGAAAATACTCAATTAGTATCAATTAAAGACATGGACTCCCTTTAATTAGGGAGTCAAGTTCAATCAGAGTTAAATAAGGAAAAGGAATCAACTATAAACTGATTTTACTATAATAGGGGTAGTAAAATCATGTAGCATACAATAAAGGCCAAGTACATTGCGCATAATGAAGGAAAGTAAAACTGATAGCATATTCATAATGCAAAGTATGATTTTAATTCTGAAAATTAGTTGAGGAAATCTCGAATACAAGTAGAATCACAGGGAATCAAGTATAATCAGGGAAAGTATCACATAAATAAGGAAACATGGAAAGTCAGTAGAAGGTTTTAAGGAAAACACGTATAGGCTACAGTCTTGGGAAAATATGTCACGGATCACAAAATCAATATAGGATGTTATGTAAAGTCTGTACAACAAACGATCAAATTTGTCAAGCAATGACTAGCATGAAAAATCAGGGAAATCCTTAGGCAAGTAGTATAACAAATTGAAAACCTTAGGTAAAACAGGAATCACACAAGTTCATAGATGAACGGGGAGGTTAAACATAATAGGAACACATAGGCAATGAACCTTAACAACAACAAGAAGATAGAAGTCATGTAGGAGCACATTTATGAGAAGTAAAATCTCAAACAACATATTAGTCTCAAATAGATTCATAGCTTTAAGGAAAAACTTAGGGTTTTCAGTAGAGCAAGTCAAAAATGAAAGGCATCTTGAATCAGTCGTTATATCACACAATGAGACATAGAAAAATACTAATAAGGAAAAACTTAGGGTTTTCAGTAGAGCAAGTCAAAAATGAAAGGCATCTTGAATAAGTCGTTATATCACAGAATGAGACATAGAAAAATACTAAAAAATAGAAGCGAAAGGGGTTTATGAAACCCTAGTTTTAAAAATCGAGAAATCGTTTAAAGATGAAGTTTTCAGAGAAAACATATAACGAAACTTTGTAATACTGTAGATCTAGAGTAGATCTAGAATAGATAGAAATACATAGGGTTAGGGTTTCGTGGAACCCGGAGAAGTGGGAAGAACCTCAGAGATGGCACCATCTTAAGCCGGAACAGGTTGTAGACCATTACTCAGACGGCAGGGGAGGCCAGAAAGTGGCATGGGAGGCAAGAGAACCGCTCCGAGCTCGCCTGAGGACCCCAGGGCATCACTGGACCGGTGAGGGGTAAGCAGATGACCATGAGGTGATGAAGAACCAAAGTTTCCGGTGCGAAACCAGCTGGAGAAGATGGACAGAACCCATAGGAGAGGGAGGGAGTCGAGGAGACTTCTAGAGAGAACTAGAGAGTCACAGAGAGAGATAAAGAGATAGAGAGAGAGTGAGTCTTGAAAGAATGAGGGTTTTGGGGGGGTTTGGTTAGGGGTTAATTTAGGTAAGTTTTGATCCGGGCCGTTGATTTGAATTAATCAATGGCTCAGATTGAAACAGGGATTGGGTCGGGTGTTTAGGGATTGGGCTTTGGGTTGTAAGGTCAGTTTATTTGGGCTGGGGGTTTGGGTACATAAAGGCTGAATTGGAAATTAAAAAGGGCTATAAGTTAAATAGCCCCTAAAAATAGGTAAAATAATTAATAAAATAGCCAATAATTATATAAAAATGTAATTAAGGCTAAGTAGATAAAATTAAGGTAATTAGCTAGTGTAAAAATATAAAACAACTAGTTATTGATTTTTAAAATGGTATAAAATGTATACTTGTGCTATTATTGCAAAAAATGTTGAAATTAGCTAAATAATTTGGAAAATAATCAAATCCTTATGGAATTAAATAGGATTATGAATAATATATTGAGTAAGAAACATTTTGAAATCATTTGTAATGCAACTTATGAGTAATTATTGAATATAGAATACTAGATAAATAGAAAAATAAATTGGTAAAATTATGGAAAAATACCAATTATCATAAAAAGTGATTTTAAAGTTATATATGCAAGTTTGAAAATAATTTGAGGAAAAATTGGGTATCAACAGCTGCCCCTCTTTACCCGGGAAGGATGAAAGAGTTGTCGGGTAAGGATATGATGGCCAATTTTGACCGAGTGGAAATAACATGAAAGATTTGGGCCGCACCCTGGCTTCTGAGCTACCTACATATCCCTGGTTTTATAGGAACCAGGCCGTATGTAGTTCAGGAATCACCGGTGAAGTATACCAGTGACGTTCTATGAGGACGGAAGCAAGGTGTAAGGCAAGGTGAACATAATAGCTTACGGGGGAGTTTGGATAACTAGAGCGGTCTACTCCTGCCTGGCTGGTTGTTCCTAGCCAGATTTCCTACAAATGAATAGCAAGCATATATTGTGCGTAATTTAAACATGATGCAGATTCCCATTGGACTATGAATGTTGTCTTCAGACGGTTGAGGATGACGTCCTTAGACCATGATGTCCTGGGCCATGAATCGCTTGGTGCGGGATTTGCAGGCTGTGAAATGATGTTCTCGGGCCATGAGGACGGTGCCTCCGAACCATGATGCCTTTGAATAATGATATGCAAACTGATAAAAGAGATCCTTGGGCCGCAAAATGATGTTCTCGGTCTATGAAGATGGTGCCTCTGAACGATGACGCCTTTGGATAGGTTGGCGATATTTCAGCCCATGAAAAATGCAATAGTATGATGCCAGCAAGACAGAGCTTAGTCTTGCGAATTAAAAGGGAGGAGCTTAGCCTGAAAGGAAATGAAATAAATAATGACATGGACGGTGGAAGTTTCGGAAAGTAAATGGGAGGGAGCGTTGAGCCTTGTAAGGCTGAAAGATAGCCTTATGCAGAAGATAAGATGCAGATGGAGGTAGCGTTTAACCTCGGAAGGCAGAATGATAGCCTTATGCAATGCAGATGCAGATGGAGACAACGTTTAGTCTTGGAAGGCAGAATGGTAGCCTTATGCAATGCAGATGCAGATGGAGGTAGCGTTTAACCTCGAAAGGCAGAATGGTAGCCTTATGCAATGCAGATGAAATGTGGATGGAGGTAGCGTTTAACCTCGGAAGGTAGAATGGTATCCTTATGTCGTGCAGAAAATGCAGATGGAGACAGCGTTTAGTCTTGGAAGGCAGAATGGTAGCCTTATGCAATGCAGAAAATTCAGATGGAGACAGCGTTTAGTCTAGGAAGGCAGAATGATAGCCTTATACAGAAGATTGATGGAGACAGCATTTAGTCTCGGAAGGCAGACTGGTATCCTTATGCAATGCATAAAATGTAGATAGAGACAACGTTTAGTCTCGGAAGGCAGAATGGTAGCCTTATGCAGAAGAGAAAATGCAGATTAAGACAACGTTTAGTCTCGGAAGGCAGAATGGTAGCCTAATGCAATGCAGATGCGGATGGAGGTAGCGTTTAACCTCGGAAGGCAGAATGGTAGCCTTATGCAGAAGAGAAAATGCAGATTAAGACAACGTTTAGTCTCGGAAGGCAGAATGGTAGCCTAATGCAATGCAGATGCGGATGGAGGTAGCGTTTAACCTCGGAAGGCAGAATGGTAGCCTTATGCAATGCAGATGCAGATTGAGGTAGCGTTTAACCTCGGAAGGCAAAATGGTAGCTTTATGTAGTGCAAGGGCTGCAAATAAAATGCGGATATGAGTTCTTAGCAGATGATAATTGCGGCAATGCGATTGTTGTGAACGAAGTGTAGTTTGCGATGATAACAAATATCAGTGTGGGCGACGAGTTTGAGAAGTGTATCTTTGAGCAATGTGCGTTCTTCGGGAGGGTAATATGCTTCGGGGCCTTTGCGATTTTTTGTGCCTACATCCAAAGAAAGATCGTGAGTTCTGTAAAGGGAAAGGTTAGTTCGCATTCCCGCTGGCTTTACTTGACTTTCTCACTAGGTCGTGACGATACTGTCTATATCACTAGGGCAGCGTTTGCTAAACAAGTTGTTTAAGTAAAAATAAGTATGCATGATTTTGTAAAGATATAATAGAAGCATATAATCTAAAAAATAGTTTTTAGATGAACCGACGATCGGGACGTTGTTCGAGATATTGCCACCTCTCCTGCCACGAAATTTTGAAGGTCCTCCTCAAAATTCTGCCCCAGTTTGATGGGTGGAAACTTTTGACTGTTGCTCGTGCGGTGATCGACTGAACTTGCTTCAGAATTTTGAGGGCCCTCCTCAAAATTCTGCCCCAGTTTCAATTCGTGGGGGAAAGAGAAATTTTTATTGAATTGTGACCGAACCCATAGGGTTGCCTAGGTATCCCCTCTTAAATGGGAATCAGTTCAGGCGTAGTTCAATTTACATTGTTGACAAAGCATAAAGAATTACACATAGTCGTGTTTGACTGCATCTGAATTGATTGGTTTTAGCCAGACTTCTCCGTCCATTTCAGCAAGTATAAGTGCTCCTCCTGTCAGTACTATGTGAACCATGTACGGGCCCTGCCAGTTGGGAGAGAACTTTCCTTTGGCCTCATCTTGATGTGGAAAGATTTTCTTTAACACCAGTTGTCCCGGCGTGAATCGTCTCGGCTTGACTTTCTTGTTGAAGGCTCTGGACATTCTGTTCTGGTAGAGTTGACCACGACAAACTGCGTTCATTCTCTTTCTGTCTATGAGGGCCAGTTGCTCATAACGGTTCCTTGCCCATTCTGCGTCGCTGAGCTCAGCTTCTTGTATGATTCTCAGAGATGGAATCTCAACTTCGGCAGGAATAACAGCCTCTATACCGTAGACCAGCATATAGGGAGTTTCCCCGGTTGATGTGCGGACTGTGGTGCGATATCCCAATAAGGCGAATGATAACTTCTCATGCCATTGCTTGTGCCTTTCTATCATCTTCCTTAATATCTTCTTGATGTTTTTGTAAGCGGCTTCTACAGCTCGAGTCATCTGAGGTCTGTAAGTGGTGGAGTTCTTGTGTTTGATCTTGAATGTTTCACCCATGGCTTTCATCAAGTCACTGTTGAGATTAGAACCATTGTCAGTAATGATTGACTCTGGAGCCCCGAATCGACAAATAACGCGGTCGTGGACAAAGCCGGCCATAACTTTCTTGGTAACTGCTTTGTAGGAGGCTGCTTCGACCCATTTAGTAAAGTAATCAATGGCGACCAGAATAAACCTGTGTCCGTTGGAGGCGGCAGGCTCTATTGGTCCAATGACGTCCATGCCCCAAGCGGCAAACGGCCATGGTGAACTCGTTGCGTTAAGCTCACTCGGAGGTACCTTTATCATATCTCCATGTATCTAAAATCGGTGGCATTTCCGAGCGTACTGCATGCAGTCTGTTTCCATGGTCATCCAAAAGTAACCCGCTCGGAGTATCGTTTTTGCTAATACAAACCCGTTCATATGTTGACCGTAGGTCCCAGCATGGATTTCTTCCAATAGTTTTGATGTTTCCTTTGCGTCGACACACCTTAATAATCCCAAATCAGGAGTCCTTCTATACAGGGTTCCTCCGTTGTGAAAGAAATTGTTAGACAATCTCTTAAGTGTGCGCTTCTAAGTGGCGTTTGCAAGCTCTGGGTATTCTCCTTTTGCCAAATACTCCTTGATGTCATGAAACCAAGGATTTCTGTCTGCTTCTTCCTCAACATGGGCACAGTAGGCCGGCTGACTGTGAATTTTCACTGGAATTGGGTCAATGAAAGTTTTGTCTGGATGCTGAATCATAGATGACAAGGTAGCTAGAGCATTGGCGAACACATTCTGGATTCTGGGGACATGCCAGAATTCTATCTTTGTGAACCTCTTTCTCAACTCCTAAACGTGATGTAGATAGGGTAGTATTTTGGAATTTTTGGTTTCCCACTCCCCTTGTACTTGATGTACCAATAAGTCTGAGCCACCAATCACTAACAGCTCCTGGACGTTCATGTCGATGGCCATGTTGAGCCCCAAGATGCAGGCCTCATATTCAGCCATGTTGTTGGTGCAAGGAAACCTGAGTTTGGCGGATGCTGGATAGTGCTGACCTGTTTCCGATATTAAGACTGCTCCGATACCAACTCCTTTGACGTTTGCTGCGCCATCAAAGAACATCCTCCAACCATCGTAGGATTTTTCAATGTCTTCTCCTACGAATGATACTTCTTCGTCAAGAAAATACGTTTTCAGGGGTTCGTATTCTCCGTCCACTGGATTCTCAGTAAGATGGTCTGCTAATGCCTGTCCCTTGACTGCTTTTTGAGTCACATAAATGATGTCGAACTCACTCAACAGGATTTTCCACTTGGCTAGCTTCCTAGTGGGCATGGGTTTCTGAAAGATGTATTTCAATGGATACATCCTTGATATGAGATATGTTGTGTAGGCACAGAAGTAGTGTCTTAACTTCTGAGCGACCCATGTCAAAGCGCAGCAAGTGCGTTCCAGCAAAGAATACCGGGCCTCATATGGAGTGAACTTCTTACTGAGATAATAAATAGCTTGTTCCTTCCTTCCTGTTTTGTCATGTTGCCCCAGAACGCAATCAAAAGCTCCATCTAGTACGGCGAGGTAGAGTAGCAAGGGTCTACCTGGCTCAGGTGGTACCAAGACTGGCGGTGTGGATAGATACTCCTTAATTCTGTCGAAAGCTTTCTGACAATCCCTGTTCCACTTAGTCGCAGCGTCCTTCTTTAACATTTTGAAGATCGGCTCACAGATGAATGTAGACTGTGCTATGAATCGGCTGATGTAATTGAGCCTTCCCAAGAAGCTCATAACATCTTTCTTGTTTCTTGGCGGTGGTAGTTCTTGAATGGCTTTGACCTTTGACGGATCCAATTCTATTCCCTGACGGCTCACAATGAATCCCAGCAACTTCCCAGTAGGAACCCCGAATGCACACTTTGCGGGGTTCAGCTTCAGATTATATTTTCTCAACCTGTTGAAGAACTTCCTTAAATCGTCCATGTGACCAGCAACTTTCTTCGATTTGATAATGACGTAGTCCACATACACCTCGATCTCTTTATGAATCATGTCGTGGAATATGGTAGTCATTTCCCTTATGTAGGTGGCCCCTGCATTCTTTAAACCGAACAACATCATCTTGTAACAGTACACTCCCCAGGGCGTGATGAACGCTGTTTTCTCAACATCTTCCTCATCCATCCAAATTTGATAATATCCAGCGAAGCAATCTACGAAATACTATAGCTCATGCTTGGCGCAATTGTCAATTAGAACGTGTATGTTTGGCAAGGGGAAGTCATCTTAAGGACTGGCCCGGTTAAGATCCCGGTAGTCGACACAGACTCTGACCTTCCCGTCTTTCTTTGGAACGGGTACAATGTTGGCTAACCATGTCGGGTATTCAACCACCCGGAGAACTCTAGCGTTGATCTGCTTGGTAACTTCTTCTTTGATTTTCAAACTCATGTCAGGTTTGAATTTTCTGAGCTTCTGCTTTACCGGTGGACACGTCGAATTGGTCGACAGTTTGTAAGCCACAATGGACGTACTTAGACCAGTCAAGTCGTCATATGACCAGGCGAATATTTCCTCATACTCCTTTAGGAACTTGGTGTATTCTTTCTTCTCTAACGATGACAAATGGATACTGATGCGTGTTTCCTTGACGTTTTCTGAATTTCCTAGGTTAACAATTTCGGTCTCGTCCAGGTTAGACTTAGGTCTGTTCTCAAAATTCTCAACTTCTTTAACAATCTTGTCAGGTATATCATCTTCTTCTGAATCAATGTCTGTTTGTTGCGTCGCATCATCGCACATCACAGTCATTGGTTCATCAAGTAAAGTAATAGTAATGCTGTATAGATAAAGTAATGAGAGAAAATGGTGACAATAATTATCGGATTCGTAAAGAAATTGAAAATTTCTTTGATAAATTGAATAACTTGTTTTGAACATTGAAGATCTTATTGCGGGAATTGAAAAATGCAGAAAAGGGAAAATTGTTTAGTAAATAAACGGTAAATAATGCTTGTTTTTAGCCTTGCTACCCCGAGGCCCGGCGGGCTCTGGTGGTCCTGATAGACCAGTTCTTGAGATATGCTCCCTCGCGTACTGCCTGTACGGAAGGGCCCTCCTCCCCCTCCTCCGCGAGAATAACACAGCAATCCATATCATCATTCTCTAGGAAAAAATTCCTTAGTGCAGCGAATGCTTCTTCTTCGTCTGACCTATAAGTAACGTCGGCTTGCTGGAAGGTCTACTCGAGATGCGATATCGGCTGCTCCAATGGGTAGTAAGGACCGCACCAAGATGGCGACAAACTGTTGAATTACTTTCATGTGTACTCATATCCCAGACCGAAAGTGGTACCATGTTTCTTGATCTTGATGGGTTTGGAGATTCCTTGAAGGTTCTTGCCGAGCCCTTTGCCAGGCTCGTATCCATTCCAGTTTAGTATGCTCTAAATTTTACTATCCCACCATTTGTCCTTGTCAATGACGTTGACTCGCTCAATATGGTGATAAGTTCCTCCACCCAGTTTTCTCTTTCCATCAATCACAGGGATGGTCTGGCAACTATAGATAGGGTTGCTACCGTCGCCGTGGATGATTACCTCTTGGTGGTTCCACTCGAATTTCACTGCCTGATGTAGTGTTGATGCGACGGCCCCAGCAGCATGGATCCATGGTCGCCCTAACAGCTAGTTGTAGGATGCCGGCACGTCTATTACTTGGAAGTCCACTTCGAACCAGGTTGGTCCCATCTGTAACCATAGACTGATTTCCCCCATGGTAGCTCTTTGGGACCTATCGAAGGATTTCACGTTGATTGCTCCTTCTATTATCTCGTGTAGCCCTCTACCCAATTTCTTGAGCGTTATCAGCGGACAAATGTTAAGACTAGAACCTCCGTCGATCAAGATCCTTGTGATGAAATGATCTTCGCATTGTACGTTGATGTGAAATGCTTTGTTATGTCCCGATCCCTCAGGTGGTAACTCGTCTTCATGAAAAGTAATTTTTTGACTTTCCAGTACCTGTCCTACCATGTTGGCCATTTCTCCACTGCTGATGTTGTTCGGCACGTATGCTTCGCTCAACACTTTTAGTAAAGCATTTCTGTACGTCTCAAAATTCTGCAGCAAAGAAAGAATGGATATTTGTGCTGATGTCTTGTTCAGTTGGTCGATGACCGAATACTCCTTAGCCTGTATTTTCCTCCAAGATCATCAGAACCTGTTTCAATGATGGGAGGACGGTTGGCAGTTTGTTTGCTTTACTCGGCCAGATGTTTAGGGGTATAGACTCTACCATGTCTCGTCATACCCTGTACTGCGATGGCTTCCTCAGACCTTTTTTTACCTTTCCTTCTTGCCTCGGCTGTATAATCCCAGGGGATAGCATCTGAATAGAAAGGTGGTGTGGTTGACATTGCTACTGGAATTGGCGTGGTCATTCTCACTTCAACTGGAGTGTATGTTAGGGGTGGCAAGACTGCAACCTCGAGTGGTGCTGGCGCATTTGCTGGAGATACAAACTCAACTTCAATTGGCACTGGCGCCTTCGCCTTTGTAGGCGGCACTGCTTCAATCTCAAGTGCGATAGACATATTTACCTCGGCATTCTCAGATGGATGAATCTGGACTAAGATAGGGTTGAGAGTGACTGCAGGTTTCTTTCGGTCAGCGCCTTCTGTGATCAACCCAATTGACCCCTCGGGATCCCAATCACGATCTACTTCAATCATATGGATACCTCCACCCTTATGGCCTGGTAAAGGGTTATTGCGGACGTTCGGAGCAGGATCTTTTGCCACAATAATCTTGTTATCAATGAGGGTTTGTATCTTATCTTTCAGAGATCGGCATTCTTCGATGGTGTGTCCTTCCATGCCGGAACGGTATGCACAAGATTTGTTTGGGTTAATCCACTGAGAGGTATTATCAGGGATAGCAGTAGGGATAGGTGTAACGTAACCAGCAGCTTTGAATTTTTCATACAACTGGTCGATGGGCTCGGCTATGGCGGTATATTGCTTTGGAGGGCGGTGATCAAAGTTAGGGCGAGGCCTAGGGAAGTTTTGACGGGTAGAGGGTGATTCATAGTGAGGTGGCTGGGACTTATAGGTGTTGTAGACGGGAGCGGGTTGTGAATATCTAGGTGAGGTAGGTTGATATGTGGGTGGTGGAGGTTGGTATAAAGGTGAGGGTGCTTGATAGTTTGAGGTGGGCTGATATGTGAAGGGAGGTGTTGGGTAGACTTGGTATTTGGGTGGGGATTTGGCTTGTTGTGCAACCATTAAGGCTCCCACGTCTCTCTTCTTAGACACACCACTGGACTGCAAAGCTTTGTTAGTGGCCTGCAAGGCTTCAAAATTTGTAACCATACCATTCTTGATGCCTTTTTCAATTCGCTCCCCTAATTTGATAATGTCGGAGAGCTTGTGTCCTTCAACCATCATTAGCCGTTCATAATATTGTGGGTCCTGAGCTCGGACAAAGAACTTGTTCATCTGTTCCTCCTCTAAAGTGGGTCTGACTTTAGCAACTTCCGACCTCCAACGAGTAGCATACTCGCGAAAGGTTTCTGTTGGTTTCTTCTTCAAGTTCTGGATATAGAACACATCTGGTGCATTTTTGTATTGAATCTAAACATGTCCATGAATTCTGTTTCCATATCTACCCAGTTCGACCATCTCTTAGGGTCTTGGTTGATGTACCAAGACACTGCGTCTCCCTTCAGACTCCTCATTAACAGCTTCATGCGGATCCTTTCGTCTTTTCCTACGCCCACCAACTTATCACAGTAGGTCCTCAGATGGACCCTCGGATCGCCAGTTCCATCAAACATCTCGAACTTTGGAGATTTGTACCCCTCGAGTAGTTCAACATTGTCACACCTCCTTTTTCACTACCCCCCGGAATTAATGAAGGGGTAATAAGGGACTTTTTTCACTTTAAGTGACATTATTCGAATTTGGGGTTTTTATTAGTTTCAGAGTCGCCACCCGGATTCTTGACGATGCTCCGGGATACCGTTTTGTTTTGAAAATCCCAAACCGAGGAATTTTGACTCTGTTTTGATTTGTCTGCGACCAGAAATCCGAGTAAGGAATTATGTTAACCCGAGAGAAGGTGTTAGGCATTCCCGAGTTCCGAGGTTCTAGCACGGTCGCTTAACTATTAATATTCGTCTTGAATTATCCAATTATTTACGTGCTTTAACCTATATTTAAAACTCTTTGAAATATAGCCGCCTTTGATAATATGGATTACTCTTGAAAACAAGTCACGAGAAACGTGCACTTGTTATGCTTTGGACGCGTTACAATTACGCCACATGAAATGCACCCGTAATTGCAACACATAATTTTTATTATGATTTGAAGTTTAAGACGGGGACATGAGTTGTCGCGCCCGAGTGTAGATTACGTAGTCGAGACTATGGTCGCGACGGTTTCATAATGCCCATTTGTGGCGATGCTCGATTATTCCTTATGTTTTCTATTTGAAGGAGTATTTTAATTTTAAACTTAATTAGGACGTTTATGGATTTATCTTGGACAAGTCACGATAGCGTGCACTTGTTGTTTTTGAGCATATGGCAAACATGTCACATGAAATGCACTCGCGGTTGCTATGTACGTTTTTATTTATGTTTTGAGTTGAAAGACGGGGGCACAAGTTGCCACTCCCGAATGTAGGTTATGGTAGTTTTAGAACAATATTTGATTACTTACTAAATTTTAATCCGGAGATGTATTTTTCCTTTCTACCTAGAGGATATATTAGAGGATTGTCTAAAATTAAGCTTACTAACCTAAAAGACAAGATACTTGGGCTACGGCCACATTTTAGCCTCATGTATCATTTTAAACCTTTTGGCCAATCCTAGTTTTGGCTATTTGTGAAAAAGATGAATTATGCAAGTCATACTAAATAAGGGAATTGAAAGCACCAAAATGGTATCCTTGGTCTATTTGAAACTATTTTGAACTACGATTTTAAAGGACAGTGAGAGCAAAACTTACAAGCAAACTTGCACATTTGGTATTTCAGCTATGTTTTTTCCGGATTATAACATTAAGTCAGGTGGTCTTGCTAGTTTTCAGGAAAAAGGAAACAAATACGTGTTGTCTAGTTTTATGATTCATGCATATGGGTCTGTTATCATACTGTCACAATACATAGACAAACGCCTTCTAAAGTTAATAAAACGCTTGGTTAGTAAATTTAGTTATGCAATAAAGAAAGTCAGTGATACTGGGACTGTTGAGCAAAGACAAACCAGATTTGTACTAAGCCGGATTAAGCTAATTTTTGAATGAAATAGCATTAAAATTTTGGGCTTTACCCTTAAGCCCAATGACGTAGAGAGTAAAGCCCCACTTAAGCTTCTTAGGCCCTCTCATGGGTCTGGCCCAACTTTAGAGAAATGACAAATTGGTTATATAAAAAAAGAGCTAAATATCAATTTAATAATGTCCAGTCCACATTTTACAACTGAAATCTGAAATTTGAATAAAATGATGTAGTTCTATAATTAATAGACTTAAATTACAGCTAGCAAGGGCAAGTTGTCCCTAAATCCGTTTTACAAATGAAATACAAGGAAAAATACAGTTTTTGTTCATGAATTCACCCTAAATGGCTATCCTAGCTTTTGTCACTTCAATTTGGCACTGCTTAGTCCACTGATGTCTCTAGCTCAAAGACCCAATACCTGCATCTTTATCATTTGTCTTCAAACAACCAAAACGAATTTATGCATCATCAGGGAGTGAATCTGACCATAAAGGGGGCAGATTCATTTCCCATAGTGCTACCGTCAAAAATGGACTTCTAACATGGTTTTTAAAGGCATGTAAACCTACTGATTCAGCACACAAACATAACAACAAATCAGGCATATGCACAGCAACATATTTCAGGCAAGAAAGACACACAAGTTTCAAAAAAGATTTAGCCAAAATTTCTATAAAAGAATCAAGATATTACATACCTCAAAAGTGAAAATACAGCAGAGAAAATTCTGGACCAAATAAAGGTCCAGGGATTGAACTTTGAGGCTCAGAAAAGGCAGCAAACCAACAACAAAAACCAAAAAACCCAAAAAATGACGCTTGAATACTAGAAGTTGGAGTAGAATCAGTGAGAAAAACGTAGATTTTCAGACCAGAAAAACTTGAGAACCCAGAAGATCAGCAACTACAACCCATGCTTCAGAGTATCAAAACCGAGGAAAACCAAATTTTAAAGTTATTTTTCTGCATTTCTTTTTGAGTATTTTCAGTGTTTTCTGCCCTCTTTTTATTTATACTTTAAGAAAAGCAGCACTTTTAGAGCAAGATTTCAGTAGGTGTGTAAAAAATGTAAGGTTTTCAGGTGTGTAAAAAAAAAGTCCCCCTAAAATCTGTTTAACCTAGTCTATTTATAGGGCAATTTTTAGGGTAGCATCTTTAGAGAATATACCTTATCTAATAGGCTGAAAATAGTACAGGTACAGTTGTCAAACCTTATCTTTTTGGACAGTTGTACCTTCTTCTAGAACATTCTATTAATTCCAGCTCTTATTCTTTTTTAAAGTTATTGTTTTACCCTCAAGAAATCTGATTTCCTAGTTCTAGAAAGTTCTTGGGTTGTTACACCCAAGATTCCCTCAATTAAAGTACTAAATTACCCCTTAAGGTCCCCAGAATTACACTTAGATAACTGGGGTTAGTTTCACTTGGGGGTTACAATTAACTCTAGTCGACTTATTAGAATTTCAAGGGACTTAAGGGTGAGACTGAGTGAATCATTTTAATTTAATCTTGATTAATTGAATTTAATTAGTTGTCAAGGACTCAGATTAATTAATAGGAGTAATTAAGTGTTAGATTTGATTAATCATTTTACCCTTTTGATTTTTCTTTAAAATAGGGATCAATACAGAACTCACAATAATCGACGCTCAGATGTTGTATTCTAACTAATGCCATAATATTCAACATAATTGACTACTAAACATCAAATTAGGCTAACATGGAAACATTCACTAGAACTCACTCATTCATATTTCATATAGTGAAATTCCTATATATGATCACACAGTCATGAAGGTTAACATGAGACCTTTACAATTGTATTTCAGGATGTCTCAGAACTATAGAAACATATTTAAAGCAAAGAAGACAACTCGAGCAACTACACTAGTACACCATTGATTGCAAGATAACTCAGTAATGGTCCTTAACGGCTCATAATTACCATGTTCTTAGATTAACAAACAAATGAACCTAACACATGATATAGATCACCAACAGTATCAAGGTGAGAGCAGTGGAGCATGTATGAATGATTTAGCCAAAATATCATGAAATTCAAAGTCAGAATAAGTGCAGAAGATTATTAAGGTTCTTAGTTAACTACAGAAGTTCAATAAGCATTCACTAAGCTTACAAAGGTGGTCGATTAGCATTAAACTAATTTCACATTGTTAAAGGATTATGAGTTCACACAATGTCAAAGTACACGTTACAAATAATCA
>MDKH01018394.1:0-13923 GCA_005239495.1 Nicotiana undulata | reverse complement strand
TTGCTGGTCGATACCTGGATCTGCACAAAAGAGTGTAGAGTGTAGTATCAGTACAACCGACCCTATGTATTGAGTAAGTGTCGAGCCTAACCTAGACGAAGTAGTGACGAGGCTACGACGGGGCATTAACAACATATAAACTGTGACAATAATATATACAATAACGCAATAAGACAATTCTACACGAACAAGAAAATATAACGGAGACAATAAATATAAAGCAAGAAGGAAATCTAAACAAATAATTAAGTACTACAACAACAATGAAATAGCTCAGCCGCCTTTTCCAGGCCTCAGCCATAATCAATTCTCAAATAAGTTTCCAAATTTCCAAACTTTAACTTTAAATAAAAGTAGTGCCAAAATATGAAAAATAGTAATATAAGATGTGAGTTTTCAAATCTTTGTTTTTCTTTGAAAATCATTAAAAAAAAATATAAATGTCCTCCCTTATCGCTCCTTGTTGCGGCGTGCAACCCGCTCCCACCTGTCCACCCTTATTGCTCCTCCCTAAATATATCACCCTTGTTACTCCTGTTGCGGCGTGCAACCCGATCCCACCTGTCCACCCTTATTAATCCTTGTTGCGGCGTGCAACGCACTCCCACCAGACATATCATATCAATTTATTCATAAATTTCACAATTCAGGCCAAGCCTTTCCCAATACTTTTATTTCCACAATTTCAAACAGAAAACAGTATAGCTCGTAAGCTTCAACCAATATCATTTCACAATAAAACCAACCAGAATATATGTAAACATCGTAACGCTGTCAACCCAGCTCAGTCTTTATGTACCATGATAAAATCAAGAGAACAACCAACACTTTTAATACACTTGCCACAACAATTGGCAACAATCAATTGAAACCAAACAACCACGTAAACCTCAACAATCATAAAACAGTTAAACTGCAATTCTCATAACTTCCTCAATATTATCAAAAATGAAACCAACAGGAACATATATATATATATATATATCGTAAAAATAATGCCAAACTACTCAACCGTTTTGTACCACAAGGGAACCAAATAAACAATCAATACTCTTTCCAAAATAACCACAATAATATTTAACAACAAAATAACAAACCCAACTAGTCATAGAAACAATAATGAACAAAGAACAATTAAGGCAAGCATCAATTAAGTTGGGAACGAGAAAGCGATCATATTTATCAGGCAAATTGGGTGGTGCATAGATACTCGGCACCTCACCTATACACTACGCCCATGCATTTCACATAGAAAACAAGTGGGGATTTCACAAAGTTAGACCAAACACTTACCTCAATTTCGCAGGCCACTTACTGCTCCATTACAGCTTTTCCTTCAGAATATTGCTCGAATCTAATCATAATTAACTCAATATCATTAATTAAGTTTAAAAGAACTAACTTTATTGAAAATTACACTTTTTCCTAATTTTTCTCAAAAAAGTGAAAACCCGACCCCTGGCCCGCTTGGTCTAAACTCGGGGTTCAGACCAAATTACGTTTAACCATTCACCCACAAACCCAAATATACAATTAGTTTTGAAATCCGACCTCAATTCGAGGTAAATATTTTATTTTTACAAAATTCTCTAATTCTACCCAAACCCACATTTTTACCATGAAAATTCTTAGTTTTTGATTTAAAAGTGATGAAAAACAATGGGTAATTGAAAGAGTAAAGGTTAGAATTGATTATGTATGACTTGGGGATGATATTTGGTGAAGAAATTCATTCCTAGGGCTGTGGGGTTCGAAAATTTGAAGAGGAATAAGTCTGCCCGTTTAATATATATTTTTCTACCAGTTATTCTGCCTCGTTTCTCATTCCAAACGATCTTGAAACTCAATTTTTATGCGTCAAATGGATTCCTTGTAACATTATAGTCAAGTTAGGCTTTTGAATCACTCAATTTGACCTTATAATGAAGGAGCTATGTAGGTTTTAATATTTGCAAATAGTGCAGATTTTTAATATGCCGTTAGGGGCAATTTCGTAATTAACCTGAAAATCTGGCAACCTTAGTAAAATGATCATAAATTCCTCATACGATGTCCAAATTTGATGATTCTTTTTGCTACGGGTCCGTAATTACGATACGGATCTAATAATTCATTCAAAACAGAAATCGGAGCTCATTTGTTCAATATGATATTAGTTATTTTTGAAAGAACGACGTTGAAACATAAGAAAGAACGAGCGCAAGACAACCCAAACCTATTTGAAACTCACCCGGGCCCTCGGGGATATAAATCAAACATGCACGCAAGTCTAAAAGCATCATACGGACTTTCTCGTGCGATCAAATCATGAAATTAACATGTAAAACTATGAATTTAACCTCAAAACTCATCATTTTTCTAAAGAACACTTAACTTTCACTATTTCTCAACCGGACGTCCGAATCACGTCAAATAAACTCCGATTCTTACCGAATTTCACAGATAGTATGAAAATACTATAACAAATTTGTACCGGATTCCGAAACCAAAATACGGGCCCGATACCAGTGGTTTCAAACATTAATTCTTTTCTTTATTTCATTAATATTTCAGCAAAACAATTTCTTTCAAAAACTAATTTCTAAGATTTGGAACCTCGGAATTAAATTTCGGGCATACGCCCAAGTCCCATATTTTATTGCGGACCTCCCGGGATCGTCAAAATACATATCCGAGTCCGTTTACTCAAAATGTTGACTCAAGTCAACTAAAACATAATTTTAAATGCTAAAAATTATTATTTCTTATATTTTCACATAAAAGCTTTCCGATTTCACGCCCGGACTGCGCACACAAATCAAGGTATTTAAAATTAACCTTTTTAGGACTATTAAACCTAGAACACAGTCTAACTTCATAAAATGCCCCCTTGGGTCATCACAATCTCCACCTCTAAAACAAACGTTCGTCCTCGAACGGACATAGAAGATTACCTGAATTTGCAAACAAGTGTGATATTTACTCAGCATGTCCGACTCGGACTCCCAAGTAGCTGCCTCAACGGGCTGACCTCTCCACTGCACTCGAGCTGAAGGATAACTCTTAGATCTCAACTGATGAACATGTCGGTCTAAAATATCTACCGGCTCCTCCTCATAAGCCAAATCTTTTTCCAATTTGACAGAACTGAAATCTAACACGTGGAACGGGTCACCATGATATTTTCGGAGCATAGATACATGGAATACCGGATGAACTGAGGATAACCCTGGAGGAAACGAAAATCTATAAGCTACCTCTCTCACTCTATCAATAATCTCAAATGACCCGATGTACCTAAGGCACAACTTACCCTTCTTCGCAAATCTCATAACACCCTTCATGGGCGACACACGAAGCAATACTCTCTCGCCAACCATGAATGCCACATCATGAATCTTACAATCGGCATAACTCTTTTGCCTAGACCGAGCTGCACGAAGTCTCTCCTGTATAATCTTGACCTTACCTAAGGCCTTCTGAACTAAGTCTGTACCAAATAACCGAGCCTCTCCCGGCTCAAACCATCCAACTGGCGATCTGCACCGTCCACCATATCACGCATCATAAGGAGCCATCTGAATGCTCGACTGATAACTATTATTATAAGCAAACTCCGCTAACAGCAAGAACTGATCCCATGAACCTCCAAAGTCAAAAAACAAAAGTGTGGAGCATATCCTCCAATATCTGAATAGTACGCTCGGACTGCCCGTCAGTCTGAGAGTGAAATGTTGTACTTAACTCTTCTCGGGTACCCAACTCATGCTGAACTGCTCTCCGAAAGTGCGAAGTAAACTGCGTACCCCGATCAGAAATAATAGACACGGGCACACCATGAAGGCGAAGTATCTCCCAAATATATAACTCACCCAACAACTCTGAAGTATAAGTACTCGCCACAGGAATGAAGTGTGCTGATTTAGTCAGCTTATCCATAATAACCCTGTCACTCCCCTTTTTTCCTCCACACGGGTTAGGTACGGAGAGATCGGGTTTATGACATTTTGGACAACTCCTTAAAGGAAAGGTTTAAGGAAGAGTCGCCACCTAACGCTTTTTATGGTGCGTTAGGGCACCTAGAGTAAATAACTCATGAACTAGTTTGCATTACCAGAAATTGGGTAAGGGCTTGAAGTTATCCCAAGGGGAAGGTGTTAGGCACCCCTCAAGATCCACAACTGTGGGTCCCAGCCAAGAAGTTTTGTGAATTTGGACAGTAAACAAATGACAAGCAAGGCTCACGTAAGAGGGGATTTCAAGTAAATGCTGAAATCGTCAAAAGAATTTTAAAGAATAGTAAAGTAAAATCATTTGAATGAAAATGTCCTAGGTTTAAAGTAATACGGATCACATCAATGCAATACCCGGTATGTCACGCCTCAAAGAGGGGCTACACGTGGTATTAGCGCACCGGTGATCATATCTATATTCTACCCTTCCCACCCCGTTAAGGTATTTAAAACGCGTGTGTCGATCACGAAGCTTATTGCGTGCTATTACCAGTCCCATTCTATAAGTCCTGGAGGGTATTTAGGACTACTAATCATATAAGGTGAGTACTAGGCTGAACCCCTAGGTTTAAAGGGATAAAATTCTAAGCGACATGTAAAACAACAAATAGGACCACAAATATTGGAACATATAAAGGCAAATAATGGCTCACATATCCCTCCACAAGTAAACACGTAAATAGCACGTCTCAAACACAATCAAGGTCTCAAAGTCAGGATTTAAAACAGGAGTTTTTGAGTTGAAAATCAGTATGGATTCAACAGTTTAGAAAAGGGAATGCTTTTTTGAAAACTCAGTAATAAAGCAGGAAGTTCAGTTTGAAACAGAGTAGTTTAAAAAGAAGAGTGATTGATTTTAGATTCCAGTAAGTAACAGAAAAATGCACAGTAGTTCAATGAAGTCTTCAGTAAAGCAAATGAAGAACTTCTAGAAAATTTCAGTAAAGCATGATTTAGAATGACAGAGTGATTTAAAGGGGCAAGTGACTTTTGGAAGATCCAGTAGTTTAAAGCAGAATAGGAGTCAGTAGTTTAAGGAAGACTTTAGTAAAAGTAGAGTAAGTAAACGTTTTCAGGAAATAATAGTTTTAAAAATATAGAGCAGGCATTCGATTGAACGGAATGATTTTTGCAAAGAGTGAAAACTGCCTTTGAAACCCAGTAATTCGAAAACACATAGAGCAGTAATCTAATAACTTAGTTAAAGAGGAAATGAATGCATGATTTCCAGAATCAGTGTTTGAAAACAGTAGAGTAGGAGTTTTTAGGAAATAAGGTGAACTTCAGAAAGAGATAAAATAGGAATGAAAAGCATCAAAGCTTAAGAATTTCAAAAAGGGACTGATTGGTTCTAATACCAGCTAAGTGAAACACGATTAGGTTTTGGTTTTAATAATGTATTAGGCCTAAAGTTTGCCTAGGCGTTCGTATACATTGCCTATTTGTTTAAAAGTGAGCATGCAGACTTCAGTTCCAATTTTAAGAGAGGTGATGCTATATTTGCAGATCGTTTCAACCAATTGACCACATTTTAGCGAGATTATCAGATTAGATACAGGCTAACTAGGTGTTCAGCAAAATATAACTTGACACAAACATGCTGAAAGGCAAGGTCCTAAAGAACATGATATCCAATGCACATAAGGATACCTAAAGACATGGTTTCTAAATGTAATGCTTATGGAAATGCAGTAGCCATACATTATATCACTTATTGTAGTTGTTAACTGTGAACAGGGCGTATAAAATGAAAGGAACCTAATAGACATACTGAAATAAAGAACCTAACCATGATTTCTATTGCATGATATGCACGTCCTAAACAGGATACTATTGCACACATAGGGAAATAAATCCTATAGTCATGATTTCTACCCGTTACTATACTAAACATGCATAACCCTTTCCCATATCCACTATCCAGCCCCAATTATTCGTTTACAAATTATTACAAACCAAGAATAATAAATTACTCCACTTAAAGAAAAATAAGAAGCTAATTCTATAGGGAGCCTTCAATCCGGCCCATATCTCCCAACCTCAATCCTTTCGAGTTTCACAGCCTTTCATGGTCCGGGTGCGGAAAAGCTCCCTAAGAACCTCGTGGGTCCCTGGCCAATACCAGTACCCAGACATAGTTGCCACAATTTGGAGCATGTGCAGTGTGGAATTACCAGCCTCAGTGTGTCAAAGTTCAGAGGGAACTCAAGATTCCCTAAGCAATGCTTACACTGAGGGGGTAGAACCTAAGTTTCTAGGAGTAGTGAGAAGTGCCAGGAGTGTATTTAAAAGAGAAAAGAGTTTTTTGAAAGACAGGATCCAGTTGGAAGAGCTTACAAACTGAAGATTTATTTTAACAGAATAGCTTTTGAAAATAGTAGTAGTATCTGAGAAGAACATATCAGAACAAGTCTAGCAATACAAAGACAATAGGGATTGGGGACAAATAAGTCACATAATAGGCAAGAGAAGAACCCTAGATTCAATAAAACTTGTTTAAACATAGTTGCACAGATCAGAGAAATTCAGGGGATAGATAAGCCACATAGTAATCAGGAAGAGATGCATAGATTTAGTAAAACTTGTTTAAACATAGTTGCACAAATCAGAGGGGTTCATAGAATCAGGAAATAGCCAAGTTTAAACATGACAATAGACAGTAACATGATACAGGCATAACAAGTACAAATCAAGAATAAACAACAATCCTAGAAGCATTAGCATGTAAATCTTAAAGAGATGAAGCATGGTGAGTACTGAAAGCTAAACAAGAGACTTAATTGCAAGTTGAACAGTAGAAGTACAAGTAGAAGCAATTAGGAATATGATAAACTGAAGCAATAAAAAACACATTGGTTTGGAGCTTGAATCTTAATTAGAACATACCAGTGAGAAAGAGTAAGCAGAATTAAAGAGCAAAATGAGCACAATGGTTAGCCTTGGCTTATAGCCGGCTAACAGTAACCAAGAGCGAAAAGAGCAGTAGTAGAGCAAAGAGTTTTGTGAGAGAGAGTAACTTCTTGACATAAGTCTCTTTGTGTGTGTGAGAAGCTTAGAACAGTGTTATTGTTCGTTCTCTGTTTAATGAAAGAGCATGAGTACTTATAGTTGAAAACATGTGATCAAATAAGGTAAGAATCACAAATGCATGGTAATAAGAGAAGGCAAAATCAAATTAATGTGAAAAATACACGGTTCCCTTAAATTATGGGATTTAAGATTCAAACGGTTAAAGCACATAGCCATATAAGGTAAACAAAGTCAGCACCATACTAAGTAAGGAAATAATCAAGATCTGTTAACCAAGACAATTACTCCATTAAGTCAAGGGATTCAAATTCAAACGGTAAAACACATAATTACATAAGGAAAAGTAAAAATCAGTCAAGAATCAACAAGGAAAGAATCATGGTCTATTAAGAAATAGGGTAAACAATTAAGACCAAGTTCAGAAACTCCAATTAAGGAATGATTCAGCAAGATCAATCAATTTAAACAACCGAGTAGCTTTTTAGGGTTTTAAAGAAACCTTTAAACCATCAAGCCATCAAGCAAGGGGATTAGAATCAGTCAACAGAGAGTTATAACATCATACTTCAACATATAAATAAGCAAGGCAAACAATCGTAGCAAACATGCAGGCTTAGCAACATTGACAAAGAGGCAAGAGATGAATAACCATATAGTCACATAGAGGTGAGTCAAGTAGGCTCAAAACTCAGTAACAACCCATGATAATCACAGAAAACTTAGCAAGAATCAAGTAGTCAAGCCAATATGAAGAAACAAACATAAAAGTCTAAAATTAGGGCCTTTTAACATAGGCAAGTTAAGAAGCAGTAAGAGCGTAGAATCAATAGAGATATGCAAAGGAAAAGTTTAAACATAAGGAAGAAATCAGTTTAAAACAAGTGTGGAAAACTCAGAGAAACCCTAATTTTAAAAAGTAAGCAAAACGTCTTAAGGCTGATGGATCTTAAAAATCGAGTCGAGAATAGTGTAAAACATAAAGGAATAAGTTTAAATCGCTAAAAATACCAGAGATTCAAGAGGTTTAGGCAAAAAATTAGGGTTTCATAAGAAACCAGAGAAGATAGGAGAACCTGCCGTGAAACTCAAAGGTCATGGTGGTTTTGGCATAGCCATGTCAAGACCCCACCGGAGAAGGCCGGAAACAACCCAAGCAGGAACCTCAGTAGCTATTTGGCATGGTCGAAGCCATTGAAGGCTTCAGAGATGAAATGAACCGGAGAAAGGAGGCGTCAAAGAGGCTGGTGGTCGAAAGGATGGTGGTCGGAGATGGCCGGAGGAAGGCGGAGGGGCTTCATCGGAGACGGAGAGACAGAAGTCTCTAGAGACTTAGAGATAGAGAGAGAGACGGGAGATAGAGTGTCACGACCCAAATCTCGATTCAGGTCGTGATGGCGCCCAACAACGAGGTTAGGCCAGCCAATATAGAAACACTAAGTGTTACCATTCCCAGTGAGTACCTAGCCCTGGCCTGATAATCCGAAATACCAGCCTCCGGACCTGTATAGTCAAGTACAGAAGAAAAGAAAGTGCAACATGAGTACATATATAAATATGTACCCAGTGAGTATCCCGTCTAATCTCGAAGAAGTAGTGACGAGAGGTCAACTCGATACTCACTAAGGTCCAACAGTAATAATGTAAAGCAGGATGTAAGGAAAACAGTATACATGTAAACAATGCACCCCAATTGAAAAGAGAATACAGAGTTTCCAAATAAATATCGACAGCAGTATCAACTTCCTTGTCTCTTTTCCCATCCACCTGAGACGTCATAAATCAGGAAATCAACACCAAACAGTCATGCACACATAACTGTAAAGCAACCGGCTAGAGTCAGGAGGAAGAATAGCTATGCACTGCCGGGGATCGACCGGCCCGTACCATAAGTGCATTCTTATAATGTAATCATATCAAGAAGAGCTATGCACTGCCGGGGATCGACCGGCACGTACCATGAGTGCATGCTTACCAAGAGTCCAACTACGCACCGCCGGGGATCGACTGACCTGTACCGTGAGTGCGTCTATCAATGTGATCACAGCGTATCATAATGTAACTTTGTCCATGCACTGCCGGGGATTGATCGGTCCGTACCATAAGTGCCTTCTCAAATAAATCCCTGTGCACTACCGGGGATCGACTGGCCCGTACCGTAAGTGCACTATAAATCTGCCGTGGCGCACGGCCCGCTCCTGTAAGAGTGAAGGAAATCATATGCCGCTCGCGGAATGTAAATTACGAGGCGGCTATCATGCACACACAAATGTAAAGTTCAATTCATCACAATCCTTCCCAATTATTAAGTAAATGAAAGCTCAGGGAGACACTAGTATATCAAGCATGAATTTAAGCACATACTTCAATTTAAGGCAGAATACATGGCATGCTGTGGTCCTACACTACCCGGACATAACAATAGTAGTCGCTACGTACGGACTCTCATCACAAGGTACGCACGTAGCCCCCAAATACAAACATACAACACATAGAACACCTATGGGGACAATTTCCCTCTTACAAGGTTAGAAAGGAGACTCACCTCGTGACGATATCACCCCTCGGATCAAGGATGTGCCCGAATCTCCGAAATCTACTCTCGACGGCTCAGAACTAGCCAAATGTGATATAATTGAATCAATTTCAGTCCAAAGAAGGAGAATTAACAAGAAATTCAAAAATTTAGCATTCTTGAAGGTTTTCGGAAATTCGACCCTAGGCCCACACGTTCGGATTGCGAAAATTCTTGAAGGAACCCATTACGCGAAGCCTAAGGATCATGATTATGTGATTTATACATGAATTCTTAACAAAATTGGATAATTCACCAAATTCTCAAAAGTCCCAATTTACTACCCTAAACCCGAATTTTCCTATATTTTTGCAGCTAATTACCTTGGCAAATTTATGAATTAAACTAGAAAATGGAGTGGAATTACTTACCTTTACTGGAACTGATCGCGGACAGGTTTTTCCCAAGCTCCTAAGCCCTTTAATAGAGTTTTGAATGTGAAAAATGAAGAAGAACCCGAGTTTGGCACTTATATACTGCTGGCTACAGCGACTTCCGCACCTGCGGCCCTTGGACCGCACCTGCAGAAATTGGACAAAGGGGCTGGGGTCGCACCTGCGGAGGGGTTTCTGCACCGGCAGACCCGCTCCTGCGGAAGAAGGGGGACCCCTGGGTTTTCTCACCTGCGAGACTGGGACCGCAGGAGCGGTCCCGCACCTATGGCTGGGCAACTACACCTGCGGTCACACCAACAACAGTGCACCAACAGTTGTTTTGGCTGGTTTTTGGCCTCTTGTGGTGTCCGGGAGGCACCTGGGCTCACCCGAGCCCCCGTCCATATATACCAACAAGTCCTAAATCATAAAACGGACTTGCTCGAGTCCTTGGAACACTCAAAACATCGCTAAAACTCAAAATCACATCCCAAAACCCCTGAATTCATAACTTAAAACTTCCAAGTTCTAGAATTCCTATACTGATACACCGAACTGACCTATACAACTCAGAATGACTTCAAATTTGCAGACAAGTCATAAATGACTATACAGAAGTACTCCCCATCCTGGAATTCCGTTTGGACCTCGATAGCATAAAATCACGTCCCAACCCAAATTTTAAACATAAGGAAATCCTGATTTCCATTTTGGGCGCCGAAATGCTCCCGGGTCATCGAAAACCCGAGATGAACATACGCCCGAGTCCAAAATCATCATACGGAGCTACTAGAGCTGTCAGAACTCGATTCCGAGGTCGTTTGCTCAAAATGTTGACCGAAGTCAAACTCTGTCAAATAGGCCAACCTTAAGGAACCAAGTGTTCCTAAACCACTCAAATCATTCCCAAATCCCGAACCACCCCTCCCGCAAGTCATAAAGCACGAATAGCCACTAAGGAAGGTTTACTATAAGGGAACGGGATCCTAATACGCAAAACGACCGGCTGTGTCGTTATATTCTCCCCCTCTTAAACAAACGTTCGTCCTCGAACGGGTCTAGAATCGTACTTGGAGTGCTGAATAGCTGTGGATATATGCTCCGCATGTCCTGCTCGGACTCCCAAGTCGCCTCCTCAACTGGTTGGCCCCTCCACTGGACCTTAACCGCAAAAACTTCCTTGGACCTGAACTGGCAGTCCTGCCTATCGATAATAGCAATTGGCTCCTCCTCGTAGCCCAACTTCTCATCTAACTGAATAGTGCTGTAATCAACCACGTGCGAGAAGTCGCCGTGATACCTCCGAAGCATGGATACGTGAAATACTGGATGAACGCCTGACAAGGCTGGAGGTAAAGCAAGATCATAAGCAACCTCTCCGACCCGCTTCAACACCTCAAAAAGACCTATAAACCTAGGGCTCAACTTCCCCTTCTTCCCAAATCTCATGATGCCCTTCATCGGCGAAACCTTCAACATAACCTTATCCCCCTCCATGAATGCCACATCACGTGCCCACTGATCTGCGTAGCTCTTCTGCCTAGACTGTGCTGTGCGGAGCCTCTCTTGAATAATCTTCACCTTCTGTAAAGCATCTCTCACCAGATCTTTGCCGTATAATTTGGCCTCACCAGGATCAAACCACCCGATAGGATAACAACATCGCCGACCATATAAAGCCTCGAATGGAGCCATCTCGATGCTGGACTGATAACTGTTATTGTATGCAAACTCCGCCAACGGTAGGAACTGGTCCCACTGACCTCCAAAATCAATCACACAAGCCCTAAGCATATCCTCTAAAATCTGAATTGTACGCTCTGACGGCCATCAGTCTGAGGGTGAAATGCTGAACTGAGGTCTATCTGAGTACCCACCTCGCTGTGCAAAGCTCTCCAGAAGTGCGAAGTGAAGTGAGGACCTCGATCCGAAATGATAGACACCGGTACACCATGCAACTGGACTATCTCTCGAAGGTAAATTTGAGCCAGTCTCTCTGTAGTATAAGTAGTAGCCACGGGAATGAAATGCGCTGATTTGGTTAATCTATCCACAATGAGCCAAACCGCGTCAACCTTTTGCAAAGTCCGAGGCAACCCAACCAAGAAGTCCATGGTGATGCACTCCCATTTCCACTCAGGAATGGGCATCTGCTGGAACAAGCCTCCTGGCCTCTGATGCTCGTACTTAACCTGCTGACAATTTAGACACCTGGCCACATACTGAACAATATCCTTCTTCATCCGCCTCCACCAGAAATGCTGCTTCAAATCACGATACATCTTCGTCGCTCTTGGATGATATGAATACCGAGAACTGTGCGCCTCTGCTAGAATCTTCTCCCTCAGGCCATCAACATCAGGAACACACAATCAGCCCTGGAGTCTCAGAACCCCATCCTCACCTAAGGTAACCTCCTTGGCCCTGCCCTGGACCACCGTATCCCGAAGCTTTGCCAGACGTGGATCATCAAACTGTCGAGACTTAATTTCTCCCAATAATGAAGACTGAGCAACCACATGAGCCAGAACTCGACGAGGCTCTGAAAGGTCCAATCTCACCAGGCGATTGGCCAAGGACTGAATGTCCAAGGCTAAAGGTCTCTCCTCCGCTGCAATGTAGGCCAAACTACCCATACTCGCTGCTCGCTTGCTTAAAGCATCTGCTACTACATTCGCCTTGCCTGGGTGATACAGAATAGTGAGATCATAGTCCTTTAACAACTCAAGCCATCTCCGCTGCCTCAAATTAAGGTCCCTCTGTTTAAGCAAGTACTGCAGGCTGCGGTGGTCAGTATAGACCTCACAAGATACACCATACAAATAATGCCGCCATATATTGAAAGCATAAACTATCGCTGCCAGCTCCAAGTCGTGCACATGGTAATTCTTTTCATGAACCTTCAGCTGGCTCGAAGCATAAGCAATAACCCTGCCATCCTGCATCAACACATATCCCAACCCGACGCGTCAGGCGTCATAATATACAGTATACACCCCTGACTCAGAAGGCAATAAAAGAACTTGTGCTGACGTCAATGCTGACTTGAGCTTCTGAAAGATCGCCTCACAATCATCGGACCATCGAAACGGGGCATTCTTCTGAGTCAATCTAGTCAATGGAGCGGCAATAGAAGAGAATCCCTCCACGAATCGACGGTAATAACCTGCTAAACCCAAAAAACTCCTGATCTCTAAAGCTGAAGTGAGACGTGGCCAACTCTGAAATGCCTAAATCTTCTGCGGATCAACCTTGATACTCTCTCCGGACACCACGTGCCCCAAAAATGCCACAGACTCCAACCAGAACTCGCACTTGGAGAACTTAGCATATAGCCTCTGTTCTTGCAAGGTCTGAAGCACAACTCTCAAATGCTGCTCGTCCTCAACCAAGCTCCGTGAGTAGAGCAATATATCATCAATGAAATCAATAATGAAAGAGTCGATATACGGCCTGAATACCCTATTAATCAAGTCTATAAATGCTGCTGGGGCATTAGTCAAGCCAAAGGACATCACTAGAAATTCATAATGGTCATATCTGGTGCGAAAAGCAGTCTTCAGAACATCAGAAGCCTGAATCTTCAGCTGGTGATAACCCGATCTTAGATCTATCTTAGAAAACACTCGAGCCCCCTGCAACTGGTCAAACAAATCATCAATGCGCGGCAGGGGATACTTGTTATTGATGGTCACTTTATTCAGCTGGCGGTAATCAATGCACATCCGCATGGACCCATCCTTCTTCTTTACAAATAAGACTGGAGCACCCCACAGCGACACACTCGGCCTGATAAACCCCTTGGCCAAAAACTCCTCAAGGTGCTCCTTCAACTCCTTTAGCTTCTTAGGTGCCATACGATACGGGGGAATAGAAATAGGCTGAGTATCTAGAGCCAAATCAATGTAGAAATCTATATCTCGATCTGGAGGCATGCCTGGAAGGTCTGAAGGAA
>MDKH01091217.1:0-35975 GCA_005239495.1 Nicotiana undulata | reverse complement strand
ATATATATATATATATATATATATATATATATATATAAACAACATAATATAATTTTTCTACAATTTCGTAAATATAATGCATATCACGTCTTCTTCTTCGAGTTTCAATCTGAAATTCATCCAAAATCAAGTCTAATCTTCACCAAAACACCCTCAAATTGAGATATAAATTCCAAACCATTTTCTCAATTGTTTGCAACAACACCCAACCCAAATTCGAATTCAAAGCTTCAAAGCTTTTTAATGGCTGTCAATGATGGAATTGCTGCTCTCGTTTCCTTTTGATTTGCATTACTGAAATTAGGGATTGAAAGATAGAGAGAGACATAGAGAGAATTCTCAATTCTTTGCAACAACACCCGATTCAAACAAATAATGTTTTTTGAAAACTCAAATTCGAATTCAAAGCTTTTTAATGGTTGTCAATGGTGGAATTGTTGATCTCTTGTGCAAGATACGCGGGGAAGGTGGGTGAGATGTGGAGAGAGAAACGTGGGGGTGGGGGGAGTGGAAGATATGTTAGAGTGATTTTAGGACACTAATTATTATCATTAATTCCCTTAAATGTACATAAATGGTAATTGAGTATATAATATGTAATTATAGTAAAACTTGAGTAGAGAGGGTAATATAGTTCATATAGTGTATATGAATGTAAAATTCCATCGACAAATCCGTGAGGTTTAATGGGCCAAAGTAAACAATTATTCTTGCTTGAAAGCTACAGCTTCTCCATTTCTCTCATTTGTTTTGAAAAAGGGTCAAATATATCAATGTACTATAAAAAATAGTTTAAATATACTTTCTGTTTGAGTATTCGTTCAATTATGCCCCTCCCATTGTACTAAAACTGAAGGGGCATAACTGAACATATACTCAAAATGGAGGGTATATTTAAACTATTTCGCATAGTACATGGATATATTTGCCACTTTTCCTTTTCTTTTTTTTTTAATATTAAACATATGTATAGGAACTTTAGAATTCAATTTGTCTTTGAGTGTTAGGTGGGGAAGTTCTTACATAAAATGCAGCTAGATTTCTTTTAGGATATTTTTCCAGCTCTACACTGAATCTTTATAATTCATGTAGCTGAACAACGAAGAATTGATATCCGATCAAGAATGCATATATTGACAGTTCCGTTGTATAACTCTTGTGGATTATATATAAATGCCCAGGAGCCTCCTAGTAGGATGCAGAATTAATCAGCTGTTCCATCCCAACTCTTCTAAATCCCTTTATTGTACACAAATTGATTGCAGTATGGAAGTCTTCTGTTATATCTTCTAAAGTCCTACTCTCCTTTATCTTCTGTATTTCAGGTTCAAACAAAACCGAGATATGCTGATCTCACTTATGAACCCCAGCGTTCATATAGGGCTATCTCAGCAGTAGTGCTATAATAGTTGAAGTACAAAATTTCAGATGCATTAATATCACTAATGCTGCAAAATCGCAAATGTATAGGGCACATCAAGATAAAATACAAGCCTTTCTCTGCCATGTTGCCTTACGGGACCACCACAAAATCCCTACTTGTTCCATTCTTATCGGAAGAAAACAACAAGAATCCGTGTGTAATGGAGAAGTAGGGGGTCGTACAGTTGGTTCGGTTTTTATCAAAATCAAACCAAACCAATTATATCGGTTTCGATTTTGTCGGATTTTACGGGGTTTTTTATTACATGAATATTATTCAAATAAGATAAAGTTTTAATAAGTGAATATATGTTTAGTAAATACGAAAAGAATTGACAAACATATGATCCAAAACTCATAGGGTTCCAATATTAGCTTCTCGAAGACCTGCCCTGCTATATGCCACAAAATCACGTCTTGAGTATTGTTATAGAAATTCCACAAGCCTCAACACTTGATAAGAATCTAAAAACAATCGTCCTTAATACCGAATGATTCTTCACAAAAAGGTGGTTTGTACTTAGTTGCTTTTTATTTTTCTTAAGTGGACAGTTGTTATCAATTAGTTGATCTGTAATCCTTTTCAACTAAGGATCTAATTGATTCACCATACTTTCTTTTCAAGTCGTATTTGTTGTTAGTGCGCGCAATTAATTAGTTTGTGTTATTACTAGAATAATAATAATGGGTATATTATCCTTCCTACCCCTACCCTTCAATTGCTTTCATCACTTTCATGCTTGTCTTTTGGTTTGTGCGATTTTACCTTCCAAAATTCTTGAATCTCATGGGCGCATTGGCCATCAGAAGCGAGCCTATACCATCTTTCTTTCTTGAGCGAACAAAGAAAGAGTCCAGCAAGCGAATATGGAGAAAAGATATCTTGAAGATGAAACACTGAAATACAGAAGAAAATTGATAAAGCTTGAATATGTACAGTCTTTATCAACATACAAGGAGCTACAACTATTGCTTTAAAAGCTAGTTCCAACGGCTACAACTCAAAACTCGTTAACTATTACCAGCTACTGATACCTACAGATATAGTTACTCTGTTGCCAAGCATACGAGAAAACTGAAGAATGGTAAGAGCTTGGGTCAAATCAGAAGAGAGTGGAACTCCCATCTGGTGTTTAAAGGTGAAGCTCCCATGATCAGCTTAAGAGGAAGGTGCTACTAGCGACGTTGCCACTTAAACAAGCCAAGCCCACTACAACTCTCTGCAGCATTCTCGTCTGTTGAGTCTGACCCGCTAACAACTGATTCGTCTGAACTATCCTCTGGACGAAGCTGTATTCTATCAGCATGATTGATGATCCAATCAGTGAATTCGGGAGATGAAGCTAATTCAGCTACAGCCTCCTTGGTAGACTCTTGCGTGAAATCTTCCCACTCCTTTTTTGAAAATCTCTTTCTGTTGGGCGTCTTGTGAAAAGTTGAATAGTACTCGTGCACTTTTTTCCCTTTTCCATCTGAAAAACCTGCAAGCATCAAAATAATAGACATAACCAGAATTATCCATAAATATGGAATACCAAGATCAAAATGTTGGATATTTTGCATCAAGAATAGCTAGAAGTTACATAATATTAACCAATATAGTTTGGGTACTACAGTTCCTAGTAGAATCCAAAATATGAACCACCACAAGCACTGATAAATTCTAGTCTCAATCACACAGCAACAGGTTTTATGATAGGATAGTGGCTGAAGCTTGAAAACTGTGAAAGAAATGGTTTGAACCTGTGTGAACAGCTGTGGCTACTCTTAGAATGCGCAACTTTGAAGTTCAGTCTAGCAATTTTGCCTTTAACTTAGCTAACAACCTAACATGAAGATGTCACAACTCACAAGTTAACCAACACTGATGTCACTTAGGCAGTGCTCCACTTGCAAAAATGGTCCAACATTGACCTCTCCAATTGAGAGGTTGAGCAATTTTATAATGCTCCATGAGAATTATTTGGACAGACAAAAATTGATTCTATCACGATCCACAACCACCTGAAACAGACATGGCTACCAACCTGAGGACAGTCAACTTAAGTAAATCTTTGAGAGTTCTCATAAAAGCCATGAATAGATGCAGCCTGATAAATTGCACCAAGGATGAGCAAATCTCACCGCCATGAGATATAAAAATAGATGTGCAAGGATAATCTTCTCATTGGAACTTCCTGGACTTCCCTAAGGAGGAAAGCAGGTCCGCTCTAGGTAACTTGCCGTCCATAACACGTTACCTTTGAGAAAATGAGTAAAAAGGATGTGTGTGTGGTGGTGGTGGTGGTGGGGTGGGGGTGGGGGTGGGGGGGATGAAGGACAGCCTAAATTCAGTTTTTAGAACTTTAAGGAGGTCCCTTTCTCTAAGATGCACCTAATGCCTACTACTTTACTTTGACTGCCCAGCTTTAAAACATATTTCCTCTTATTCTTTTTGTCATTGGAACAACTCATTTTCTTAGAACATTTGTTACTCCTTCTGTTCCAAATTTTATATAGCATCCATGTGCCGACCCGCCTAGTTCATTGCTGATTTTCCCACCGGAACTGCCCAATTTCGAATCTACCATGGCTGATCAAGTTCAAGATCATAAGCCAATGTTTGAATCAAGTCAAAGACAAGCATGACTTGCAATTAATGCAAAGGAAGGGCAGCAGCCCTTTGCTGGGCGTGGAGCAGAACCAAGTCTGCCCATGAAAGGGACAGCCTGCTCAAGTCGAGGCCAATTAGTCCATTTTGGGCAAGGACATCCATCAGCTACCCAAAGCAGCATTTTCCCAAAGTAGTTAGGCAGCCCATATGGGTTTACTTTGTCTTTCTTTGTAGCATAAGCCAAGTAGTGGCTGTATAAGCCTTGTGTAGAGGCATCTCAAACGCTTGTATTGTCCATTTGTTCATCAATATAATCAGAAAATTGGCCCTTGGCCCCCAAAACGTTTTGTGCCTTTCCTTCATTTCTTTTCCAGCTTGTGTTTGTGAATGTTTGCCACTGTTAGCACGTTTTTAGTGTTGTATTCTTGAGACAGACTGAAACTGTGCAGTAGCGTTTTAGCTAACCGGTTGTCTGCACGGTGCTTCTTTGATTTAAGCCCGTGACAATCCATCCGCACTAAGAAAAAATGACACCATTTTATATTTGAAAGCTCTGTATTGAAACTTCCAAATTATCTTTAGTAACATGCTTTTATAACCATAAAAATGTCTTGGCGTAATTAAGAACACAAGTTCCAAAGGTACTTTTAACATCTGTCAAAAGTCTGTCTTTCTTAAACTCCGTGCCAGGTTAAAAGCCACCATATAAAATGAAATGGAGCTGGTACTTTAGCAGTAGGTTTCTTACCACTTTTTCGCTACTTCCATTAGCACGACAAGAATTTTATATCCTTGAAATATCAATAACAAAGTGAATGATCTTACAACTTTTTGGTTACTCTCAGTAGCATGACCTTCCAAGTCTCACAACATTCACAACTGATACCTAGACTCAAGAACGATTGTCAATGTCAAACCTTTCGTATCGTTACTCATGTAAAACCTCAATAAATGTGTCTTTAGCCTTTCGTTTCTTAAAGTTCCAGTATAAGACAAACTGTGCAATTACTTGGTACAATCTTGTTGTAGTTGCAAAGGCCCACAAATGCTTAACTACCTTATTTCCTCATTGCCTTTTGAAGAGACATGAAGCAGACTACTTGCTAACAAAGATTGGCAAGTCAATGGACCTAGGGCCTAACTCAACCTCAAAAGCTAGCTCTTGAGGATTGCCCAAGACCGTATAAGGATATAAATTGCCTCCCCCCCACCCCAAACCAATGTAGGGACTACTAACCCCACCCCACCCCGTGCATGCATAGTCATGGAAACTAGAGCTTGGACAAGATAATATGGTGGCCCAACATCGGGTGTAAACAGTGGCGGACGCACATGCATGCGGGTTCAGCTGAACCCGCTTCGTCAAAAAATAATAGTGTATATGTATAAATTACGATTAAAGCTGCGTAAATTTTGTATAAATATTTTATTTGAATCCACTAAACAACTATTAATTTACGACTAAAGTTATGTACTTCTAAGATTGAACCCGCTTGCAAAAAATTCTAGGTCCGCCACTGGGTGTAACAACAATTGGGTAGGATCCAATTACTATGCACATGCCGATGCCATGTTAAATACTACAGTTAGATAATAGCTTTCAAATAATTTACATAACTCTTTAGCTACATTGCAAGTTACAAGTATTACATGTGGTGCCTTGACAATGATAAATTAGAGCTAATACCTTTAACAGGAGAATCAGACCATGCAAATGAGCTCTTTGGGATACTATTTGGAATTCCAACAGAACCAAACTTTCTGGATTTGCTAAAGAACTCAGCACGTTTTTTATTCATGTTCATCTGCCTGCTATTCTTTGCCCAAGCACCTCCAATTCCAGAATATGACAAATCACTGCACAAAAAGCATAGAAGTGGGAACTAAGAGCATCACACCTTTCAACACCACGAAACATTTCTAGCATCATGTTACGTGATACAAGAGATAAAAATCCAACTCTGCCTCCCCCCACCAGAAAGGGGACAAAAGAAAAGAAAGAGAAGCGCCCTTAAAATGGAAGTCGTTGGAGGTTAGGCTGACAACAAGATTCTATCTAAAGTAGGAAGATTGGCTCACATATGTACACTTTACCACAGGAAAGTGAAAAGAAAAAGATTCAGCGAAGGTCACTAAACTAAATGCCAAATCATTAGCTAAAGAAATGAGAGATCAAAGTCCTTTAATAAAACCAAACTTTGGCAATTGACCAAAGTGTTCAGCAAGCAAAGGTAAATTAAGGACTAGCAGTTAGCAAAGTTATCCTGACAAAAAACAAATACGAGGAAAAGGTAAATAGAAATATCTGAAAGGAAGAAAAGGAGAACCCCAAAAATCTGATCTATAGTGATCCTACTAACAGTTAGAGCTACGCATTTCGTTCACCCTCAGGCGCTCCCTAAGAAAAGCTTCAAACAAATTATTATTACAAGTCCAAACATTGTTAGAAGGGTGAAGTGGGTTTATGGGAGGGGAGTGGTTTGGGAAATAAATCACCTCCAAATAAAGAAAGATGTCATCACCACTTGTCAGAAAGGCCCGCATGAACCAAAAGCCTACTAAAAGGGTCTATTTTGTTAAGAACAACCTTTGGTGCAAAGCAGCAGCCCAAGATCAAAAAACCCGATGGTACTGAAGCACGATCCAGACCACCTATCATTGTTGCCGCAGCTCGAAGCCAACTGTTGTCGCCAAAAGAAATTTGAGAAGGAGAAAGAACCTAAGGAAGGAAATATGACACTTTCTGAGACGAAGCAAACATGCAAGCAATCCGTGCTGCTCCATGTCTGCAATTGGTATCGGAAGGATGTAGGAGGAGACAAAGGAGGAGGCAGAACAGGAAGACCCTCATGCTCCAAGCAGGAGACGAAGGAAGATGCAGAACATGAAGGCTCTTCAATTACCTTAGAAGTAGGCGAGTCAAAGTGGAATCATGAACCCTCATGCTCCAATTATGAAGCTCCAACAAGTAAAGGGAATGCATTGCAATTTTTATGTCAGTGATTGTCTCCTTCTCATCACAATGCTGAGAGCTGCCTTTGGGTGGAACAAGGATAGGTCAAATATGAAGATTCTTAAGGATGGGTATGATACATTCTAGTGGAATAAACGAGCCTAACAGAGTTCGGGGCCAAGGCGAATTGCACAACACAACAACAACAACAACAAAAAAAAAAAACCATTGTAATCCCACATAGTGGGGTCTAGGGAAAAAGTGTGTACGCAGACCTTACCCCTATCTCGTGGAGATAGCGAGCATGTTTCCAATAGAACCTCGGCTCAGTGAAGCATAAGCACTACAGTAATTGAAAAAAACAGCTAGAAATAACAATAAGGAGCCATGGAAAAGAAGAGCATTGAAAACAGCAAGATAGTAAGATGATCAAAACGAAAGCAACAACAGGCAATAATAGAAACCTAGGACTAAAAACAATACGAGAGTATGTACTAATGCTACTAGAAAGAACAAGGAAACCACTCGGCCATCTAACCTTGTACCCTAATCCTCGCCCTCCACATCTTCCTATCAAAAATCATGTCCTCGGTAATCTGGAGTATCGTCACGTCTTGCCTAATCACCTCACCCCAGTATTTCTTCGGCCTAACCCTACCTCTCCTTAGGCCCTCCAACTGCTCACACTTCATCATTGCGTCTCTCCTCTTTACATGTCCGAACCATCTAAGTCTGGTTTCCCCCATCTTGTCCTCCACAAGGGCTATGTCCTGAATAACTTCATTCCTAATTCTATCAATCTTGGTATGGCGCACATCCATCTCAACATACTCTCCTCCGCTTCTTTCATCTTCTGGACATATGAGCTCTTAACTGACCAACACTCAGCCCCATACAACATAGTCGGTCTAACCACCGCTCTGTAGAACTTACCTTAAAGTTTTGGTGGCACCTTTATGTCATACAAAACACGGAAGCAAACCCCCATTTCAACCACTCTGCCCCAATAAGATGTGTGACGTCCTCATCAATCTCTCCATCCGCTTGTATAACTGACCCAAGATACTTGAAACTTCCTCTCCTAGGGATGGCTTGTGAATCCAGCCTCACAATATCGTTCGCTTCATGAGTCGCACCACTGAATGTGCACTCCAAGTATTCTATCTTGGTCCTGCTCAACTTGAAACCTTTAGATTCTAGTGTTTGCCTTCAAACCTCTAACCTCGTGTTAACATCGTCTCGCGTCTCGTCATTCAGCACTATGTCATATGCAGTGCACCACATACCTCTCCTTGAATGTGGCGCGCCAGTGCGTCCATTGTCAGGGCAAATAAAAAAGGGCCGAGGGCTGAAACCAGCAACCCCATCACAAGCAACCCCATCACAACTGGAAAGTGATCTGCATCCCCTCCTATTGTCCTCACCGGGTCTTAGCTCCATCATACATATCTTTAATCGCCCTAATGCATGCAACAGGTACCCCCTAGCCGCCAAACACCTCCACAAAACCTCCCGTTGCACTTTATCGTAAGCCTTTTCTAGATCGATGAATACCATATGCAAGTCCCTCTTCCTCTCCCTATACTGCTCAATTAATATCCTAAGAAGGTGGATGCCTTCCCTAGTAGAACACCCTAGCATAAATCCGAACTGGTTCTCGGAGATAGACACACTGTTTTTCGCCCTCAGCTTCACCACCTCTCCCAAACTTTCATAGTATGGCCAAGCAGTTTTATATTCTGATAGTTATTACAATTTTGAATATCACCCTTGTTCTTGTAGAATGGGATCATCCTACTCCACCTCCACTCCTTAGGCATTGTCTTCATCCTAAAAATATATTAACTAACTTAGTGAGCCACTCCAAGCCCGCCTTGCCCGCACTTCTCCAGAATTCCATCGAATTTCTTCTGGCCCAGTCTCTTTACCACTGCTCATCTTACGCATAACCCCCTCAGCCTCCTCCACATTAATACGCCTACAATACCCAAAGTCTCGCCGACTCTCAGAGTATTCCAAATCCCCCAAGCACAATGTTCATGTCCTCCTCTTTGTTCAGGAGTCTATAAAGGTAAGTCTGCCATCTCCGACGAATATGTGCCTCATCCAACAGAACTTTGTTATCCTCGTCCTTGATCCACTTCACTTGGTCCAAGTCACGGGCCTTCCTTTCTCTCACTTTAGCTAGCCTTAACATCTTCTTCTTCCCACCCTCTCCCAAACTTTGATTGTATGGTCTAGCAGTTTGATATTATGATAGTTATTATAATATTGAATATCACCCTTGTTCTTGTACGATGGGATCATCTTACTCCACTTCCACTACTCAGGTATCGTCTTCATCCTAAAAAAATATATATTAATAAACTTAGTGTGCCACTCCAAGCAGGCCTGCACTCTTACAGAATTCCACCGAATTTCGTCTGGCCCGGTCACTTTACCCCTGCTCATCTTACGCATAACCCCCTCAACCTCCTAATACGCCTACAATACCCAAAGTCTCGACGATTCTTAGCTAGCGTTTGGCCATAGATTCCCAAATTTATTTTGAAAAATCTATTTTGGGTGAAGTTTGGCTTGAAGATGAAAATGTGTTTGGACATACGTTTTCAAAACATATTTTCCAAATTTATTTTGGAAAAACATGTGTATTATGAGGGATTTGGCCTAGCTGGTTTTGGGATTTGGGACTTAGGATTTTTCCAAAATATAGGCAAAATTTATTGCCAAACATGTGTTTGCCAAATAAAACCCAAGTTTATTTTGGCAAATCTATGGCCAAACAGGTCCTTAGAGTATTCCAAATCCCCAAGCACAATGTTCCTGTCCTACTCATCGTTCAGGAGTCTATGGAAGTAAGTCTGCCATCTCCGACGAATATGTGCCTCATCCAACAAAAATTTGCTATCTGCGTCCTTGATGCACTTCACTTGGTCCAAGTCACGGGCCTTCCTTTCTCTCACCTTAGCTAGCCTTAACAACTTCTTCCCACCCTCTCCCAAACTTTCATAGTATGGCCTAGCAATATGATATTTTGATAGTTATTATAATTTTGAATATCACTCTTGTTCTTATACAATGGGATCATCGTACACCACCTCCACTCCTCAGGCATTGTCTTCATCCTAAAAAATATATATTAATAAACTCAGTTAGCCACTCCAAGCCCGCACTCTTCCAGAATTCCACCGAATTTCGTGTGGCCCAGTCGCTTTACCCCAGCTCATCTTACGCAAAAACCCCTCAACCTCCTCCACTTTAATACGCCTACAATATCCAAAGTCTTGCAGACTCTCAGTCCAAATCCCCCAGCACAATGTTCTTGTCCTCCTCTTCGTTCAGGAGTCTATGGAAGTAAGTCTACCATCTCCGACGAATATGTGCCTCATCCAACAAAACTTTGCTATCCTCGTCTTTGATGCACTTCACTCGGTCCAAGTCACGGGCCTTCCTTCCTCTCCATTACATCAGTCCCCTTTGTGACCACCGGAGTATCCCTTTGAGTCCCCTAATACCTCTCTAAAAGCTGCCCTAATGCAATTCGCAGTCGTGGTCCACATACCACACACATCACCACTACTCTTCCAAGCCCCCATATCGAGCAACTTAACCCTCAACTCTTGGGCTTTGTCCTCAGTTAAAGCTCCCCACTTGATCTTAGGATGACCATACATAGTCCTCTTCCTCGTGATCTCAAGGTCCATGACCAAGAGCCTATGTTGGGTCGTGAGGTTCTCACTCAGGATGACCTAGCAGTCTGTGCAAAGACCTTTATCGGGTTTCCTGAAGAGTAGATAATCAATCTGAGTCTTGGCCAAGGAACTCTGCAAAGTGACCTAGTGCTCCAACTTTTTCTGAAAACTCTGAGTTAGCTATCACCAAATCAAACGCTCTAGCAAAATCCAACAACGAAGTTCCTCCTCCGTTTTTATCTCCAAATCGAAGTCGTCATGCACATCATCATAATCCCCCGACGTCGCCCCAATGTGGCCATTGAAATCTCATCATATGAAAAGCTTCTTAGTATGTGAAATACCACACGTAAGTTCGTCCAAATCCTAGAAGCGCCTCTTTATCTCCTCCAAGCCCACTTGGGGTGCGTATGGGTTGATCACTTTCAAAGTAAATCCTCCAACGACCAGTTTAATAGACATCAACAAATTCAACATGAATTGCCCAGCTTCAACAAATTATTTTTGAAACAGAAATGATGAATTATGTGTGAAAAATGAGAAGCGGTAAAAAGGAGGGGAAAGGCGAAGTTGTGGGCCAAATCACAAGACAACTATAAAGGAAGGCGGCATTGGAACTAAGTAGCTTGATCTCTTCAATAAATAATGATGGGAAGAATAGATTGTCGAAAGAGTTGGGTGAAGAGTAGGTACCACAGCTTTAGTAAGTGATTACTATGTACATTAAAATCTTATTTTGAATATGGAGGGCTAAAATCTTACTGTACAAGCATTGCCAACCAATAGCTGATTCAACTATTCTTTTGGACCGCGAAGGAGTGAATAGCAGAATATCACTTTCCAAAACCCTTCTGACTTTAAGAAAAAATGTATATTTGATAAGATAACTTAAAAGGTGATGGTTAAGGCATGACGGCGGAACTAATGACGAGGTAGGTGTAAGACTAATAAAATAATTGGATTACTAAAAATGAATCTAAAGAGTTTCACCGGGAAGTAGCTGACAGAGTAGAGGGTAAGTCTCTTGGAGCTAAATATACCAGAGAAGAAAGAAGAGACAAATTAATTGATCTACAATGTGGAGATTTGGGAGGGAGAGGTCAACGGTGAGCATGGTCGTGGTAGCACAGGAGATCAATTGGAGGTAGAAGTCCCGCATCAGTTGGCTAAATGGATACCATGAAGTGGCCACTCTACTTACAAAGCTCAAAAGACTTTCACATTGGATGTTAACATTCACATAGTTCTGATTGATGAGACGAGGGTCGGTGTTAACGAGAGGCTGGAGGTATGGAGACAGACCCTCAAGTCTAAGGGTTTCAAATTGAGCAGGTCTAAGACTGAGTACCTGGAGTGCAAGTTTAGCGCTGAGGCGAGTGAAGTAGGTAGGGACGTGAGGCTTGGATCACAAATCATCCCCAAGAGAGATAGCTTCAAGTACCTCGGGACGGTGATTCAGGGGGCGGAGAGATCGACGAGGACGTCACTAGTCGTATAGGGGCGGGCTGGATGAAGTGGAGGCTTGCATCTGGAGTCTTGTGTGACAAGAAAGTGCCACTGAAACTTAAAGGTAAGTTTTATAGAGTTGTGGTTAGACCTTCCATGTTGTATGGGGCATAATGTTGGCCGGTTAAGAACTCCCATATTCAGAGGATAAAGATAGCAGAGATGAGAATGCTTAGGTGGATGTGCGGGCGCACTATGATAGATAGGATTAGGAATGAAGATATTCGGGAGAAGGTGGGCGTGGCCCCGATGGATGATAAGATGCGGAAAGCGAGGCTCAGATGGTTCGGGCACGTGCGGAGGAGGAGCCTTGATGCCCCGGTGAGGAGGTGTGAGCGGTTGGCGGTGGTGGGTTCGAGAAGAGGTAAAGGGCGGCCGAAGAAGTATTGGGGAGAGGTGATTAGGCAGGACATGGCGTGACTGCAGATTTCGAGGACATAGCCCTTGATTGGAAGGTCTGGAGGTCAAGCATCAGGGTTGTAGGATAGGGGGTAGTAGAGCTTTTCATACTTCATTCCCGGAGTGGGGCGGATTTGGATAGGGTTGATCTTAGAGGGCTTGCGGTTTATGTTGAGCGCACATTATCTTTGCTATTTATCTTAGCCTCGGGCCTTAGATACTGGCTGATATTATTGCATGTCATTTATCTTATGGTTTTTATGCTTATGCTACTATTTCTACGATTTCTGCTGGAGTTACTAATGAATTGTCTATTCTTGTTTTTGCTTCCGTCCTCCTGAGCCGAGGTCTATTGGAAACAGCCTCTCAGCGCTATCGGGGTAGGGGCAAGGTCTGCGTACGTATTACCCTTCTCAGACCCCACTTTGTGGGACTTTACTGGATAGTTATTGTTGTTGTTGTTGTTGTTGTATATTGAAGGCTTAACCTCAATAAGTTCCCCAATCTACTCTTATGTCACGATTAATAGGTATGCATACCACAAAACTTGAAATGCTGAAGACATGCTGAGACACGGTGTCTTAAGAAGTATCTTTGAATTGAGACTTTCCACCTTGCTTTGGACTTGAATGGATCTATTCTCCTTTGCCAGATCAATCTTCATTAAGAGGGTCAACCCAAGTTATTGCTCTACCTCATCTCCTTATGTTATGGTAGATTTTGAATCCCTATTGGATTTCTTACTCCAGAAAAAAGAGAGAAATCAACAATAATGCGCACACGTGAAAAGGCTTACCGTGCAGGTTGACTCTTCCAATCCAACTCTATCGAAAGAGAAAAAAAGTTGGGACTACGACTTGCTTAGTGCAAACGACTTGTGAATGAGATACGGCCAACGATTTCCCACAAAAGATCTACACACAGTTTGAGCAGATGATAAACGAAAGGAAAAGGGCCGCTCGGTCAATGTTTTACGATGAAGTCATATAATAATGTTTGCTCAATGGAGAGGACCTGAGGTAAGTTTGGAAGTCAGTATGGAAGACCAAAGCATCAAAAATTCACTTTCTTATTCGCTAGCTTGGGTTTCGGCTACAGATGGGATTGATTATACCATTCTTGCTTTCGGTGTATGAGAATGACGAAGATCTTGGCATGCACATTCATAGAGAGGCCAAGTGATGGGCTACGGCTCTGCAACAAGTGAAGTTCCGTTTGGAAATGCCTTCTTAAGTGACTCCTTCCTTTGATAGAAGTGATCTTCTTCACAAGCTTTGCTATGTGGGATGTTGTCACCAATCTTAGGAAGAGAAAGTGAATCGTAATATGCAAGTAGCCCATGTTAAGACACATAAGAGAGCATGGATCACACCATTCCAAGCATCAAAGTACATGGACATTAATATCCTCTAATTTTATATAGCTTGGCTTCACTGTAATTGGTGTTGGATGTTGTGCGCGTGTGATAGCGGAGATGATGGAGGATAGGAAGAAAAAGACATGAAAGATAATTGCTTTATGCTTGGGACAGCATGGTGGAAAAAGCAAAAAGAATTTTCAAGGAATAGGAAAGACCAACATGGGGAATTAAAGGATATCTTTCAGTCATTTACAATTTTGGTGTAAACATAATATTCTTTTTGAACGGATAGTAGTTATATTTGTTAAAGCTCAGTCGTACACTTTGTATAAGACATCATCTTGGTAAAAAAAACAATGAAAGAGTTTATTATTTATTTAAAAAAAGGTAAATAAAAAAGAATAAGTCCATGATTATAGCATAACAAACAGGATCGAGAATAAACAATTCAAAAGAGAACTTAAAATACAAGAAAAAGTTACCTCGACACTCGCCACTGCATGGAAGTAATAGCAAAGCAAATAGGCCACCAGGAACTGAGCACTAAGATCACTAAAGGATAATCAAGCGAGCTCTAGCAATGAGAAAAACAAAAATTAATACACTAAATAAAAAGTTAATAACAATGACATGCATGTGTGTGTATATGAGAAATCTGACTACATCATAATGCGAAAATATACACAGCACATCTAGATATCAAAAGCATAACATGCGGAATCATATTCTTTAATAAATTCTTCAGTAGAAAGGTCCCGGAAAACTATCAACTAGCAGAAATTACATTCTACCGAAAAGAGAAAAATATCTAATGATACATCTTAAAAGAATTACAATGCCCGACACTCAACCAGAATTGCCAGTGTATTTTCCCCTCTTGCTACATAATCTAACTTTTTTCTTTATTATAAATATGGTGCCAAAATTACATACTTAAATGCCCGACACTCGACCAGAATTGCCAGTGTATTTTCCCCTCTTGCTACGTAATCTTTCTTTTTTCTTTATTATAAATATGGTGCCAAAATTACATATTGCTAGTAAAGTTCTTTAGAAAGTCATTCCAACAATCAACACAAAATATTTACAGCAAAAGTATGGGTAACATATGTTTTCGGTTCCTTCAAACATATTATGTTCCTCTTTGAGCCATTCAAAATAAACACAAGTGCTAGCTCTCTATCTCCCCATTGATCTACCTCACAGTTGCTAGGGTCTTTGCCAAAAGTATATACAAGCCTAAATACCCGTTCAACCCTTTTTAGGCGATCTTTCCTCTTGTTCATGTATACTTTCATGGACTTTAGGATTAACGCAATATGCTGACTGGTTTGGAATAGAGTCAACAATCAAGGTAGGGAGATAATATCCAAGAGGATCGAATTTGTCCTAGTTGTTAAAGCTACTGTAACTAGGGTGAATCCACAGCTTTTGTGTCGTTATACATTAATACACCCTCTCCAGACCCCACTTGTGGTATTTCACTAGGTTTGATTGATTGATATATTAATATACAATATGTTACCTTCTCAAAAAAAATATTGTAAGGCTTTATGGTTTTGTGTATATTCGTAACTCATTGAGATGATGAGGTCAGAGTAAAGGCAACAGGAGGCATACTGCAAAAACGTATTGCTCCTTCTGTCCCATTGTATGTGACATAATTTTTGTTAGCCTGTCCCGAAACGAATAACACCTTTCTCTATTTGGAACGTACGTAATCATAACATCGCGTTTTACCCTAAGCGGCATGCCTTTTTTTGCACGACTTTATATAAACGTTCATTCTTTTATAAATTAAGAGAAAATGATAAGAAATTGTCGAACTCTCACCACCGCTCATTAAAAGAATAAGTACTTTGCATAAGTTTAAATCACTTGTTGAAAAACTATTGAGCTCTTCAAGGATGCATAAAAGAACTACTCCCGCCATTTCAAATTAGATGAGGTACTTTCCTTTTTAGTCTGCTCCAAAATAAATGACACATTTCTAAATTTGTAAATAATTCAACTTTAAGCTTTTCATTTTACATATTTTACCCTTAATAAGAAGCTTTTATAACCACACAAATATTATAGCCCCACAAAACTTTTACCCCTTAAGCTTTTAAGACCACAAGAACCCAAAGTCTTCTTTTTTTTTCTTAAACTCTGTACCGAATCAAACTACCTCATCTAAATTGAAACAAAGGGAGTATACTAAATCTGTTGAAACGAAGTCAAAGTGGAAAGCTCATCCATGATCTCAACCTTTCAAAATAGAAAAGCTATTCCACAATTCAGTGGAATTGTCTTCTACGAGTACATCATTTCTAAATGGCGGTTGAAACCTTCTCCACATTCAAGTGTAAACATCTAAGCAAATTCTGGCATTCTGGCTTTTGAGAGAGACTTCAAATGTGTGTTATGCTCTTCAAATCCAAGAGTTATTAATGAGTTGAAAGCAATCACTTCATTGGACAAGTACCACGATATGTGGCAAAATCATGCTATGTTTCACCTAAAAAGTTAAATTCTGGCTTATACTGGTTATGGAAAGGGCTAAAAATACCTCCCATGTTTGGTAAATGGTTTAAATTTATCATTCGTCCACCTTTTGGTCCAGAATAAATACAATGCTATCTTTCGGTCTAAAACCACCCCACGACTAACGGAATAGGGTGGTCCTTTTTAATCCGCTGGCATCATTTCATTGGGAAACCATTTACCAAACGATGGGAGTATTTTTGGTCCTTTTCCGTTTTGGCTATTCTCAAGCTAATCCATGAGTAAACTCTAAAAATATAATAGTTGGAACGTCTCTCTTAGTAACTGTCACCAATATTAACTTGGGTTTATAGTAGAAATGTCAAACTACCCGAGAGGTATAAATAACCCATGCGGTTCACCTAAGAACGCAAAGGAGTATCTTCATCTTTTGTAGTAAGAATATCATAAAGTAAAGCTAAAACAGGGCAGTGCCATCATGGTTAATTGAGTTGATAGGCCAGTGCCACTCCAACCAACTAAAACAACCGTCACTACTATGTCACTCGTTAAGGTTCATATGTCATTAATGCCAAGTGCTACTATCACTGATGTGCCTCATTGAACGACAATATTTTCAGGAGGTGACCAATTGTAGGTTCCCAATGGTGTAATATTAGAAAAAACCTACATATATATAATATGAAGAAATAAAGAATTTTCATAAGAAATAAAGGAAGAGTAGACAAGGATATAGTAATATGCAACTAGGTGACAAAAATGTTATGTTCAATGCCTTAATGTTGGCATCATCCTAAAGTTTCTTGCTCTTCAAGCACTTCATAATGACAATGACTTTTTTTGGATAATGGCGGTGTCCAGGTCAACTTCCGCAAACCTCAAATTTACACTGAATACCTGCTAGCTCCACCAACATGGCACAGGTAACTCCACCCACCAACGATTGGGCAGCTGCGATGAAATCACTAGTGTTTTTTGTCTCCGTCGGGATTTGAAACCCGGTGGTTTCCAAGATTTGCACTCACTTCATTGACCAATGGACCACACTTTTGGGTGCGAAAAGACAATGATGACTTCTTCTCTCAATATTTCAAACCGTCCCATATGACATCTAGTCAACTATGGTTTACTGGTTCTCCTATCCCCAACTCATATCCCAAGCATGAATGAGGTTTGTAAAATGACTAAAAGGTGGCCATTTAAGATTTACGCCCAACCTAAGCAGAAGAATATCTCATAGGGACCATGGACCCACTTGGGGGTGCACTCTTTTGACGAATAAGAACTATTAACATGGAGTACTGCTTCAAACGTTTAGTGAAAATTCTTAAGGTATCTTATGTCCCGGCAGAGATGTCAAAAGTTGTTGATAACATGAAAGTTTAGGGAACAATGTAGGAAGACGCTCGTGCATAAAGCATCAGTCATTTGTAAAAGACTTGGCAAGAAGGTACTTTTGGAAAAGGCACAGATGTGGAGCTTTTCAGACTGATTTTGGATCTAAACCAAGGCATACTTGGGGCTTACTGAAGTCTTTTAGGCCTAAAACCCTGGACACCATTCAAAATAGAGTTTCCCTGAGCACAGTGTTTGAGCTTAACTTGTAATCTAAACGCTAAAAGTGCTGCAGAAGTAATGGTGTGCCCACATTGCACCATTGAAAATACAGTTTGCTTGAGCACTGCTTGATGTTAGCTTGTAATTTTAACACTAAATGTGCTGCGCGCAATAACGGTGCAAAAGCACTTAAATGAAGTGCCTATAAAATTAAAATCTTTTTATCCTAGCAATATTGCAGGATTCTCGCTAAAGGTCAGTAAAGTCTCAAAAAGACCTTACATAGACATCGCAGAATCATTATATGAAGAAATAAAGAACTTTCATGATTTCTGCTATAACTCAGCATCTGAGCATAGGATGAACATATATTCGTATGTACAATGCCGTCATATCAATGTAGATGTAACTGAACAAAAAAGAAAATTTCTCAAAACCTGGAACACAAAGGTAATGCCAACGATGCGTAAGGCCCATTTAACAAATTGAGCAACACCAACATCCACACTTCCATCATCTGATATAACAAATTTCCGCACCAACCAATATCCTAGACCAGCTCCAGCAAGGATGATTCCAACAAGAACAAATACAGCCACCTGAAATCAAGATGAAATACATTCAGGGTATAATATATACACATCCATTTTTTTGGGTCATAAAGTCCAACTTGAATAATAAGTTTGACCAGTTTCGGCCTGAAATCAGACAATAACACTATTACTATCCAACATTAAAAATAATAAAAATTTAAGGTCCTATTTGCTCATGATAGTTTTAGCTTCAAAATTAGAGTTACCAACAAAACGATTTGTAACCTAAGTTTCACTTAGCTTGACTTCCAAAACGTGAATTATATCACAAATACTGACAGAAGAAAACTAAGAAAGCTGAGTAGATCTAATAGCTTATATGATCTTTTACTAAATCATGAATGGAGGGGGGGCCAAAGCAATATGCCCTTAGAAGACTAGGTTGTTCCTAGCTGTCTTCTTATAATATGTCTACAAAAAAATAATAATAAACTCAAGTTCTAGATCAGGTATCCTATTAGGAAGTTGAATTAACTAATCCAAAGCACAAATCTCTAGGTGTTCAAACTCAAATGAAATGCACTGAGACATAATAGTAGTTAAAGTGTAAACTGCCCGTGAACTTTTAAGGTTGAGGGTCAGAAAAACATTAAAGCAAAGAAAAAAAGTTTGACCACAACAATAACAAGCCACCCAGTAACAAGATGAGATAAGGAAAAAAGACAGACGGGGATTAATCCATTGATCAACTATTAAAAGAACATCTTTTACAAAGAAAGAACATACAGGATTGTGAAACTCTTCACCAAGCCCAAAGTTTGAGACAATGGAATTTATCAGCATTGAGAATTGATGCACCAAAAAAGAGCCTGCTCCGAGCTGAAACATGATTAAGATTGAATGTCATTAAGAACATCAGAGCTAGCAAATTTATAAAAGCTGAAATATGAATTGTTTGGACAAAATATCTAACCACTGAACCATAGATAGTCAGGTAGAATATATTTTTCCTTCCAGTTGGAAGCAATTTCATCCCCTGTACAATGAAGCAAATGTAACAAATGACATGTTATTAGAGGACTCTAAAAGAAGCTCAATGAGAAAAATTGTTTTTCTTTGGGTGAAGAAACTTGTACAAGCTAAATAATTTTCTTTTCAATGTAAATCTGACAAATCTAGGTGATAAAAACATACAGCTCTCTAGTCCTATGTAAATCTAACAAATCTAGGTGATACAAACATACAGCTCTTTAGTCCTTTCAGGCTCTTCTAGCTCTTTGTAGATGTCTCTTCTTAAACAGTTATCATATCCTGTGCAATTTTTTTTGTTTATTTCGGATTACCTTCTTGTCAGGTGTTGTTTCCTAATTACAGAAGATTATGCCAATGTTTGTATCCTCTTGCGTCCTTTTTGTTTTCTAATTTATTAACAATCTCATGTGGGCGCATTATTCAAACAAAGAAAAAAAGTCAGTGGTCATCTAATATAACTGTCATTTGCAGGTCAACCATCAATGGACCAAAATGGTCATAATTGGACCGGGTTACAAGCAAATTAGATGACACCTGACATCCTCTCCAAGCTTATAAAGAAGGGAATAAAAATATATCAACACCAAAGAGCTCATTACTATCTTTAACGAGACGGTAAGAGGACAATTCTTTTCCATCACAAAGTTAGGAAAAACTTCTAGTCCTAAGCGTATAAAAGCATATGTCCTGAATGATCTGAAAATGAAGGACATGAACTGTCAGCAAAAACAAAAAAAAATAACAGTTAGTTTTCAGTGTATTTATGATTGATTGAAGTTTTTGAACTTACCAAAGCGGCCAATGCCGCAAATTTGGCACACTTACGGTCTCTTCTTTGGCATAGTTCTAAGGTTGATCTTTCTACAATATCTTTTCTTCAGTAATAATATTCTTTTTTCCATAGAGGAAAGTAACAAGTTTCAGTCAGTTATGCAAAACTGTTATACATATGCCTAAACCTATAAAAGCCAGTAAATTTTATTACACGTCAACCTTTTCCAATAGATCCCTCTGCAGAGCTTCCTTGTCACTTTGAGAACCACTAGATTTAATAATCCTAAAGTTCTAGGAGCGATTTGCAGCTTTCTACTACATCAGTTTCAATCTTCTATCCATAAAGGTTATCCGATGCTTCAACTGCAATAGAAGTATATATCTCTACAAAAGAATGTAAAGGAAAGAACGATGGGAGATAGTACCAGATTGGTTGAACCCATAAAATTAAACACTTTCTTTTATAAAATTGGATTCTGTTGGTTAGCTACTTAGACCAATAAGGATGATACTTATAGTGATGTATGAGTTCTAGGTCCAGTAAAGTCTTTTTGTCTTGGGCAATGACACTGGTATTGACGGGAGCTAAAGGGCCATATGGGCCAACACATACAGAGAGGACACACAAGCTCCAAAACCTACAGGAACAGGCGAAAGTGAAAAATTGAAGCAAGTAAGATGGTGATACCCACAAGCATCAGCGCACACATGTAATATAAATTGGAAAAATACATGAACTGTTTTGATACAAAATAAAAGTGATGACAGCAGAAAAACCATTACGCGGCTAAAGATGAACATACCTGGAACAGAAGGACAATGATGACAAGACAAACTCCAATAGCCATCGAACTGCTGTAGTAAAAAGGAACCCAACTGCTCACAATAGGTGCCATAAGCAGTAGCACCATACCAAAAGCAAGAAAGAGCAGACGCCATCTTTGAAAATCTGCATATCGTTCAGAAAAGAGGTAACAAAACAGTAGGCAAGAAACATTCAAAAAACAGATCTCACAGATCCCATAAAGTCCCAAGCATAACTACACATATGTCTAACCTTCTTCAAGAGTAACAGTAACAGAACCAGAAAGACCAACGAACTTCACGTCAAGAATTCTATCCTCGTAAGGGGACATGACAGAGCTCCATGGACCTTTCTGTAAATTCTTCCATGCATCTTGTTCACACTGGCACAAGCCAATAGAGGAATTCCTGCACGATACAAAACCTTGCTGAATCAAAATCTTCAAAAGGAAAAGACTAAATGATGTCTGAGAATAGAGGTATTCATTCAACTTACTTGTGAAAGCAAATTTGTATCTTTCCAAGCAATCTATCTGGGATTACTGCTGATGGGACCAAACTGACTCGAAATGCACTAGAATAACTGCTAAGTTTCCATCTTGATAGACCACTGATTAGTATGCGTTCACATAATACATTGTCTTTTGATAAAGGGTCTCTCAAGGAATTAATTGGAGTCACATCCAGTATCTGATTTTCCAAATTGATACCTGTCATATCAAAATGCTTAGTTGAGAAACAAAAGAGTGCTAACATCAAAAGAGTAATCTCTGCCAACTTTTGTGAGTCGGCATCTTGATTCATTTGCGCTATCAAGGATATTAGTCCCAAGAAGAAGCTATTTCAAAATTAAATTTTATCAAGTTTGCAGCCTTGTATTTGAGGTCAGAACATTGAGTATTTGTAAACCTTGGAAAACTACCTTCTAGTGTGTTATTGTCCCAGTTAAAGATGCATTCATGGGTATCTCTGTAATATTTTAGTTGGCTTATCTAATCTTTTAGAGAGTAGGACAAATCATATACTTTATAGATGTCACCATAATGCTTTTCAGATTATTGGAATCGAAAAGGTTGAGAAGTTCACGATAATTCACCATATTTTAAATGCTATAATGGCCCAAGGATCCATGATTGATTACTTGACTTCTATCTTCCTTTTTTTCCTCAATTTATATTGATAGTTGATTCTTTAAAATATTTATCTTTGCTCATTCACTAAGCTCACCAAACAGCCCAAGATTCTCCTCCATCTTTTACGGCATTATGCTCCAATATATATTCCATGGTACAGTGTTATCAAAGGCGAAAAGCGCAAAAAAAACTCTAAGGTCCGTTGGGGCTTTAAGCGCAAAGCACAATTAAAGGAATGGTTTTACTGAAAAAAGGCGCAACTGGAGAAAAAGTAAAAATATGTATATGTAATCCAAGACCAATAAGTATAATCATGAATAACAAATATATGGACTAAGAAATTGAAAAAAAAAATAATGATTTTGTGAAATATCAATTGTTTAGTGTCGCCTTTTCAGGATTACACTCATTGACACGGAAAAGTATGTCTGAGCCGCAGCTGCCCTTGCATAAAAACAAGCTAAAGTTGAACACAACAGTGCATTTTACATGCATCTATCCTAAAAGCCTTCCAACCCAATATCTCAATCCTAATTTTCAGAAATAGGCTAAAGTATTAGAACTTTCACTGGGCATACAGGCAACTTGCTTGTCTCACAAAAAAAAATTCTTGCTGACTGCGGAGTATAATTTCAACTTTCAGAAGTCAAAAGGAATTATTTTGAAAGCGCACTTGATCCTAGCAGGATCTTTAAGTATTTACTTAGCAGCCTACCCTTGACCTGGGTTGGGTGGCCGGGTTAGCACCCCTCCTCGACTATGTACCCTGAAACAGATGCACTGCACTACCCAAAACCCTAACCTTGTCACCTCTACTTCTCTTCTGGTTGTGTAACTACCAAGAGAATCAATCTCACAGAAGTAGAATTCCATCCAGATTTAGGTTCCTATCCTGGTTATGTGCAAAGTCTTTATTACACGTTATGTTTATCTTCAATTTAAAAGGCAACAAATATTTTCAAGAAAATGGTGCTAATACTCAAGACTGTCAACCTTCCAATAACATCAATGCTACTCCTCTTAGGTACTATTGCAGATGAAGTTCACTAAAGACGAATTGACATGCACTTGGAATCATTGGCTTTGACAACTAAGCAACGTGGACTGGACATATGACTTATCTTATTCACTAACATCATGAATAATGTGACACTTCGACAAGAGTCTATATCTAGAGTACTGATTACTCAGGCCTTCAATTCACTCATGGACATCGGGGCTTCTTTTTATTTTTGGGGGTGTGATTTTGGGAATAATTCCTTGGTCGAGATTACACACCATCCGCCATTAAATATATACCATTTATAGTAACTTCTACAGTCATATTACATATTTTTATGAAATGCTGCAATAGTGTTCTGGTAATCACGTGAATGTCCAAATCCAAATGTCTATTCTTAAGAGATACTTGTACGCGATTCAAACTTCAAAAAAGAAAAGGTGAAAGATACAAAAGAATACAATTAGGGAAATAAGTTTCCAACTATATCACATGAAATCTTCTTGACATACTCAGGTCAAATTGATATAAAAAGAGTAAGGGTTCTTCCTTTCATAATGCCCTAAAAACTTGCTAAAAGACAGAAGGTTCTTACATTCTAAGCAGAGATTACGTGTAGTTTTGCTTCTCACCAAAGAAACCTTAAAGGTTAAAGACTAATGTTAGTAGTCGATGTGTATATGATTTTGTCAAATTGATCCTCCATTAATGAGAATACGAGGAGCAAAATGGGACGCCCAAAACAAAATATACGCTACAGAAGAATATGTATAAAGGAGAAAGTAATAATTAGAGGTGGAAATAGAGTAACCTTGGAGAGCAGCAACGGCAGGAGTTGAAAGAAACAAAGAGAGTAAGGGAAGAAGTAGCGCAGTGTATGCGAGGAACCCCATCTATGGTGGATCGAGTTCCAAGACGACCCTTTTGTCTTTCCTCTTCCTCTTCCGTTTGAAACAGAGGAAGAAGAATTTAAAGGCGGTATAAGCCTCGGCAAAATAGATATGCTTCCCTCTTATAGCTTGTTTTGTATCTTATTGATACTTTAAATACAATATTTATTTTGTTAGTTAAATTTGTGATTACGTAAGGACTAAATGTGCCACTTTAAGTAACGACCGATTTGGTATGTGTAGTGACCTAGAGGGTCATTTTATGAATTTAGACTCCGTTCTAGGCTTATTAGTCATAAAAAGATTAATTTTAACTACCTCGATTTGCGTGCACAGTCCGGGTGTGAAACCGGAAAGCTTTTATGTGAAAATATAAGAAATAATAATTTTTAGAATTAAAATTTTGGTTTTAGTTGACTTGAGTCAACATTTTGAGTAAACTGACTCGGATTTGTGTTTCGACGATCCCGGGAAGTCCACAGTAAAATAGGGGACTTGGGCGTATGCCCGGAATTGAATTTCGAGGTCCCAAGCCTTAGAAATCAATTTTTGAAAGAAATTGTTTTGTTGAATTATTAATGAAATAAAGAAATGAATTAACATTTGAAACAGTTGGTATTGGGCCCTTATTTTGGTTCCAGAGCTCGACACAGATTTGTTATGATATTTAAGTCTTGTGTGCGAAATTCGGTGAGAATCAGAATTTATTTGACGTGAATCGGACGTCCGGTTGATAAATTGTGAACTTTATGTGTTCAGTGGGGCCATGCCGGTACGACTGAATATGCGTTAGAAAGGTCAATCCCTCCCCTACGACACCAAAAAAATCGGGCCGAACTTCTAAACCGCCCGCTTCCATAGAACAATATCGTGGCAACATAAACCTAAGTGGTCATATTGGATCCTTGGGAACCATCACAAGTACGACCGGCCTATATATATTTGAACGAAAATGCCATATCGTCCAGCGGAGCTTAGAAGAAGGTGACTCGCGCAGACAGCCCACTCCTTTTCGATAAAAAAGAATAGCCAAACCAACCCAGTTGGCTGGTCAATCTCAGAGATCTTATCGGCCGGCAAACCGGAGACGGACGACCACGGTCCCGGCCTTACCAGCACCGGAGGTGTACTAATCAATGAACCCACGAAACCAACTTTCTTTTATGACAAAATAAACCAAGCCTAAGCGGTCACGACATCTTGTTGATATTGATTAAGGATTTTGATGGAGTTTAGCTGACTGAGTCCATCCATAAACTTAGACCGCGGTAACCTTGAGAAAAATAATGAGTTTTGAGGTTTAATTCATAGTTTTACATGTTATTTTCATGATTTGATCGCACGAGCAAGTCCGTATGATGCTTTTAGACTTGCGTCCATGTTTGGTTTAGAGACCTGAGGGCTCGGGTGAGTTTCAAATAGGTTTGGGTTGTGTTGCACTCGTTCTTTCTTACGATTTGACGTCGTTTCTTCAAGAATAAGTGATATCATATTGAACAAATGAGCTCCGGTTTCTGTTTTTAATGAAGTATTAGATCTGTATCGTAATTACGGACCCGTAGCAAAAAGAATCATCGAATTTGGACATCGTATGAGGATTTTATGGGCATTTTACTAAGGTTGCCAGTTTTTTCATGTTAATTACGAAATTGACATTGACGACGTATTAAAAATCTGCATTATTTGTAAATATTAAAACCTACATATCTCCTTCATTATAAGGTCAAATTGAGTGATTCAAAAGCCTAACTTGATTAGAATTTCACAAGGAATACATTGGAGACATAAAAATCGATTTTAAGGATCGTTTGGCATGAGAAATAAGGCAGAATAACTGTCAGAAAAATATATATAAAACGGACACACTTCTTCTTCTTCAAGTTTTCGAACCTCACAGCCCTAGGAACGCATTTATTCACCAAATATCATCCTAAGTCATAGGTAATCAATTATAAACTTTACTATTCCAATTACTCATTGTTTTTCATCACTTTTAAACCAAAAACTAAGAATTTTCATGGTAAAAATTGAGGGTTTGGGCAGAATTAGGAAGTTTTGTAATCATCGAATCTTTACCTCGAATTGAGTTCGGATTTCGAAACTATTTGTATATTTGGGTTCGTGGGTGAATGGGTAAACGTAATTTGGTCCGAACCCCGAGTTTAGACTAAGCAGGCCCGGGGTCGGGTTTTCACTTTTTTTTAGAAAACTTAGGAAAAATTATAATTTTTAATAAAGTTAGTTCCTTTAGCCTTAATTAATGATATTGAGTTATTTATGATTAGATTCGAGTAAGTTAGAGCAAGATTCTAAAGGAAAAGCTGCAATTGAGCAATGATTGGCCTGCGAAATTGAGGTAAGTGGTTGATCTAACTTTGACTTGAGGGAATATAAATTATCACTTGTTTGCTATGTGAATTGCATGTGTGTGGTGTAGGTGAAGTGACGAGTATTTATGCACCACCAAATTGTTTGTTAAATATGATCTCTTCCCCGTTTCCAATTTAATTGATTCATGTCTTAATTGTTCTATGTTCATTATAGTTTCTATGACTACTTGACCTTGTTAATTTGTTGCTAAATATTCTTGTGGTTATTTTGGAAGATTATTGGTTGTTTATTTGGTTCCCTTGTGGTACATAAAGGTTGAGCAGTTTGACATTATTTTACGAGAAATATATATATTTATGTTCCTGTTGGTTTTATTTTTGAGATAATATCGATGAAGTTTGTGAGAAAATACAGTTATTGTTTATAATTGTGGAGGCAAAAGTATTGTGAAAGGCTTGGCCTGAATTGTGAATTTTTTTGTAAATAAAGTGATATGATATGTCTGGTGGGAGCGGGTTGCACGCCGCAACAAGGAGTAATAAGGGTGGACAGGTGGGATCGGGTTGCACGCCGCAACAGGAGAAATAAGAGTGATATATATATATATATGGAGGAGCAAGGTGGACAGGTGGGATCAGGTTACACGCCGCAACAAGGTGCAATAAGGGAGAATATTCATGTTTTATTATTTATAAAATAAATGTTGGAACACTCATTACTTGATTGTCATTATTTCATATTCTGCTATTATTGTTATTTGAAGTGAAACTTGTTCTATTTACGATTGTTGAGACATAAATATTGTGAAAGGTTTTAACTTAAATTGTGAAATCTTTTCATTAAATAAAGAGATGTGATTGTCTGGTGGGAGCGGGTTGCACGCCGCAACAAGGAGTGATAAGGGTGGACAAGTGGGATCGGGTTGCACACCGCAACATGAGTAATAAGGGTGATATATTTAGGGAGGAGCAATACGGGTGGACAGGTGGGAGCGGGTTGCACGCCGCAACAACGAGCAATAAGGGAGGATATTTATATTTTTACTGAATTTCAAAGAAAATAAAGATTTGAAAAGCTTAAATGTTTATTTCACTATTCTTCATATTTTTGGCACTACTTTTATTTAAAGTTAAAGTTTGGAAACTTAGAAATTATTTGAGAATTGGTTATAGCTGAGACCTGGAAAAGGCGGATGAGTTGTTTTATTGTTGTTTTAGTATTTAACCATTTGTTTGGATTTCCTTCTTGCTTCATATATTATTGTCGCAGGTTATATTGCTAAAGCCCTGCCGTAGCCTCTTCATTACTTCGTCAAGGTTAGGCTCGACACTTACTCAGTACACGGGGTCGGTTGTACTAATACTACACCGTGCACTCTTTTGTGCAAATCCAGGTACTAGCCAACAGTAGAGATTATTAGAGCAGCCATCCATTTATTCGGAGACACGAGGTATATCTGTCAGCGTTCGCAGATCCCGAGAGTCTTCTCCTATTTTTATAAAACTGTTTTAGTAGATTCAGAACAGTTACACTATTTCTTTCAGCCCAGTATTTGTAGTATTCTTTAGTAGTTCGTAATTTGTGACACCTGACTCTGGGGTAGTTGTAGATTTATTTATATAATTAGTTCATGGATCGATTTAATTAATTGTTTATTAATTTATATTGTGAATTATTTATTTAAAGCCATTGGATTAAGTATTAATTTAAAATTATTTTATCCTATTTAAATGGTTAATTAAAGGAAATAGTTAAGCGAACTCTAACAGTGGCTTGCCTAGCAAGTGTGCTGTTAGGCACCATCACGATCCCTAAGTTTGGGAATTCAGGTCGTGACAAGTTGGTATCAGAGCACCAGGTTACATAGGTCTCACAATTCACGAACAAACTTGATAGAGTATGAAGGATCGGTACGGAGACGTCTGTACTTATCTCTCAGAGACTATGAAGTTAGGAACAATTTCACTTCTATTCTACTCCATCGTGCGAATTTATTCTACCATTGATGATTGAACTTGCCTATTCTTGTCCTCTCACAAATCTCGACAACACGCAAAGCGTTTACAACAGGACAAGAGATGAAGCCCCAATGACAACTACGATTAGGGGAAGAGACAGAAGTAGAGCTCAGACTAAAGCTCGAACATCGACACCTATTGTACAGTCTCAAATAGATCTAGACGCGGAGGTTCTAGCTCAGTCCGTACATGTTGGACTAGTTCATATCCCATGAGGAGTTATAGCTACTCCAGTATTGCATAACAAGAGAATAGTTGGAAGCAACATGGGTTGATTTATATGAGCTGTGAAGTTTAACATTGTGGATTATCAGGCATTGTGACCTATGATTTCGTGCCAAGTGGGGAAGTCCATTATCAAGAAATAGATTGTGGGGTCATATGTTATATCGGTTTTGGCTTGGAATGTATAAGGCTTGAGATTTTGCAAGAGATAAATTTGGGACTTGCGATATGTCCGCCTCCTTAATAACCCTATACCTCAGTACCAAAGGAGTTATATAGTCAACTTTAAATCTACAGAAGGTCTACTCAGCGTGAAAGTCGTGATTGCGGAATTTGGGGTGCTCCAGAGGGAGTACAGTGGTTGACGTGCTTCTAGACTATATGGTTCGTGCCAAGAATTATCTGTATAGAGCTTTACTTTTGTGATCATTGTGTGTCAATAGAGATGAGAGTTACCCCAAGAGAATAATGAAAAGTATATGAATAGAAGGGGTAGCTCAGCAGTGTTGAGTTAGCATAGTAAAAGAAGAAATTAGTCGCCGGTGTTTGTGACAAGCCTACGAAGAGGGTGACCAGCCAATGCAACATCAATTACTTGACTCAATTCTCATAAATGCTTTTGAAAGAGTTTGTTTCTTGAAATTTCCATTTTGCGTGGCGCATAAGGTTTGAACGGTTGCGTCAGGTCATATGACGGTGTCAGAATATGCCATCAGGTTCGGTAAGTTAGCCTGTCCTACTCCTACGTTGGTACATATAGCTAGAGGGCGAGTCCCTAGACTCATTAAAGGACTCAAATATGATTGTAAAATTTTGGACGACTCAGTGCAGGTTGATACTTCATTTCGGCTAGTGATAGAAATTGTCCTAGACTTGGGAGAGTCATATTTCATCAAAACACTCAGGCTACATGCCCCATTGCAGTTACAACTCAACTTACATGTCAAAGGTGGAGGTCATACTCCTAGAGGTGAAGACCCAGCCCGTTGGTATATTTTCTATGGTAGGACTGAGGTCGTTACATTAAATGGTGTCATTACAAGAACAATCTCTAATTATTATAAAGTGATGATTTCTTAAACTTAATACGGTTATGCGTAACTAATAAAATTCTTCTAATATGCTCTACTCTCGGGTTAGCTTCGTAACTCAAAAGAATCTACTTGTGTGAACACTAGTATTGAGAAATTCTATGGAGATAGCTATGTCTATCATTACGTGTTGTAATTTTGTTTAACGAAAAATATTTGAAAGAAGAAAATAGAATGTTTCGATTGGCGGTGTGCATATTACTTGTGATTCAGAACTGAGGGCGAGATCCTCACATTTTTATATGATTTGGTATGTTTAAATCGGGCTACGAGCCGCGGTGGAAGTTATGTAAGGACGAGACCCTTGTGATGGAAATTCTTGTGTTTAAATTCTCCCTTGTGAATTAAAATTTTACTATAGTACTGGTAGGGATCATACTTGTTAGTCTTATTCAACAATTTATGTACAAAATAATGATAATAATCATAGTAATGAATGAATAAATAATAATAAAGTAATATTAATAATAAGTAAATTAAGTAATTAATTAACTGTGTTTGCCAAATCCGTGTTATAAATTGATCTTTAACCTACAAGGTAGGTGCCCGCCCATGTGACGTTAAATGAGACACGTTAATTCGGGTATATAATTACGAGGTCTTCAAGCATCGTATCTCGTTATCAGTATTGTGAAGGTTTGAAAGGATATTTTCTCTGTTGACGTGAAGATATTTAATAATTCTGTAATTGGCAATGAACAACTATTAAGGGAATAGATGCAGTCAAGAACTGGCCTAGACCCACTACAGCCATGGAAATCAGGAGTTTCTTAGGTTTGGCGGGTTACTATCGTCGCTTTGTGGAGGGGTTTTCATCTATATCAGCCCCTATGACTAAATTGACTCGAAAAGGTGCCCCATTTAAATGGTCAGACGAGTGCGAGGCGAGCTTTCATAAGCTCAAGACAACCTTGACTACAACACCGGTGTTGGTGTTACCATCAGGTTCGGGTTCTTTCACGGTGTATTGCGATGCTTCCCGAGTTGAACTTGGTGCATTATTAATGCAAGATGGCAATGTGATGGTGTATGCGTCACGACAATTGAAAGTCCATGAGAAGAATTATCCGGTTTATGACTTAGAGTTTTCAACCATTGTTCATGTATTGAAGATTTGGAGGTACTATCTTTATGGCGTGCCGTGTGAGGTTTTCACTGACCATCGTAGTCTCTAGTACTCATTCAAGCAAAAGGATCTACACTTGGGGCAGTGGAGATGGTTAGAGTTATCAAAAGATTATGATTGATGTTTATACTTCAATACCACACAAGAGAGGGGTGATTTGTGTGGTGTCCAATTTTTCGAGTGCTGTCTTACTATAAGAACCTGGTTCTTCTTGGTGTTCCAACTTCTATTGTTGCGGAATAATAAATGCAGTAAAGTAAAAACACAGAGATGTTTACGTGGAAAACACCTGGCTCAAAAGGTGAAAAAACCACGACCTGCTCCTCAGTAGGATTTTCCCAAACTCTTCACTACAACTCTGAGCCAAACAACATTTACAAAATAAACTCTTTTGTAAACCTAGGACTAACTCTAATCCCTTTGTAGCAACCTAGCCTCTAGCTAATTGCGACAAGCTTCAAGTTAACTCTAACTTGAAAAATGTGTACCTATTACAATTGCTTTTAATAAAGCTGAAAGATACAATATTAAATCACCTACTACAACCCACTAGACTCGAAAGACAAACAGATGGAACTGGTTCTTCTAGCTGGTCAGTAGCCTTTGTGTCGCACAAGGATTCTGCTTGCAAAATAGCTCTGGGAATTTTGCTTTCAATTCTTGTTTCACTTCTGCCTTTGTGCGATTATTCTTCAGTAGTAATGCTTCAACATTATATAGAACCGGTAGTTGAGTTTAGTTCTAATACAACTCTTCCTTGGTGGAAGAGTTTGTGTTTACCTCAACTTCTTCCCTTTGTTACTGTCCTTGCTGAACTCGAACTCTAACCTCTTATATTTGCAACCTTTTCGCATTAGAAGACTACCTCTTGGTTCATGGATAATTCACAATCACGTTTATCTCCTGTACATAGATGGTTCTTGTGCCAATGGAACTGTTCAAGTATGTTTGCCCTGATGGACCTGGTTCAACTGAGTAGACATTTGTCAATCTTCAAAACCATGCAGTGACTTGGGTCAACAAATTCCCCCTTTTTGATGATGACAAACTCTGTGCTTAACCCTGTATACACTTCAAACACTTTGTATGGTTTTAAGCATTTATCATAGAGAGACCAGGTTCATTAGGTTATAAATATCACAATAGTTTGAAATTTGAAAAGCACATTTCTTCCCCCTTTTGGCATCATCGAAAAGTTGCAAAATGATAAACTTACCAGAGTTTGTTAACAATTACTCATGGCCATTGAGGCAACTGCAGGTGCAAACATGATTTAATCATCAAAAGAAACCAATAAATGTAAGATATGTAAGAAACTGAGACAAAGTCAATAACTAACAGAAGCAGAATTCATTGATTAGTCAGTAATCAAACACCATACACAAAAAGAACTAAAAAATTCATAACCATGAGCAAAACATAACAAAAAACAGAAACAGAACAAATCCCGAACTGGGCAATGAAGGGGTTTTGGTGGCTCTGGACATCCAAAGGTTGGGTAGGGGCAGATGAGGTTGGGTTCTTGGCTTGAAGGAGAGAAAACATTTGTTGAAGAACACCTTCATTTTTCTCCTTCTCCTTGGCTAGTTCAACTCTGAGAGCATCCCGCTCAGCTTCCACCTCATGAAGGCGAGATTTCAATCTAAGGATCTCCGCATCCTTTATCTCTCCTTCCTGCACCAATGACCTGACTTTTCTATTGACTGGCTGCTTCCTAGATGAACCAGGTTTATCCTCAGGAACATTTACAAGATAATCACATGTCAGCAAAGTGTTCTTCCCAAAATAATCCTTAGCATTAGCCATCTCAGCTTTCTTCACAGGAACCTCAAAGTGGGCAAGCACAACCGTCAGAATAAAGCCATATGGAATAATGTGTGTTTTGGTTCAATTTACAACTCTTCCCAAGAGTTGAATGATGAAAGTTGGTCAGTTAATCTGCTTTCCCCTATACAAGCACTCCATAAGTGTTAAGTCCATGTAACTGGCGATGTGCCTACGCTCTTATCTTGGAAGCAGAAACTTGATAACAAATTCGAAGAACAACTTGTTCTGGGGCTTCATTTCACTTTTGAACACTGGCGTGGGCTCAGGTTCCTTCTCATTTTCACAAAAGAATCTGGTGATGTTGAGAGCTGAGGCCATTCCATCAAGACTAGTCCATTTTTGCCTAGTGTAATCATCATAGCCCTCAGCATGTATATTCAGAATCTCTCCCAGTTCCTTTGCATCAAAAGTGACCTGAATTCCGTTGACTGTGGAGGTCACCCTACCATTCTTGACACTTGCATTGGCCATAAACTCCCCCAGTTCGTTCCTTGCCAGCCTTCCTTCCAGGTGAAGGACCATGTCCTTCCACCCCTGTACATCCAGCGGATCCATCAAAAAGATCATTCTGGATTCTTCTAGATCTTTCACCAGCTTTCCCTTAAGAATTGTACGCTTGCCAAACAAGGTGAGTTTGTCAGATTGCTCACCAGACATCTCCTCCTCTCCTCCACTCCATTCTTTTATGGTCCTTAGGGACACCGGTGGTTCCAAGTAGGTTACAGTTGAAGATGATGGTGTTTTGAGAATGCAGGGTCGGTTATGTGTGCCTAATGTTGATGGTCTTCTTGAGTTGATTCTTGAGGAGACTCACAGTTCTAAGTATTTGATTCACCCCGGTGCAGCCAAAATGTACCAAGGCTTGAGGTAGCATTATTGGTGGAGAAGGATGAAAAAGGACATTGTTGCGTATGTGGCTCGTTGCTTATATTGTCAGCAGGTAAAGTATGAGCATCAAAGACCCGATGGTTTGCTTCAGCATATAGAAATTCCTGAGTGGAAGTGAGAGCGTATCACTATGGACTTCGTTGTTGGGCTCCCACAGACTCGGAAGAAATTTGATGCAGTTTGGGGTTATTGTGGATAGGTTGACTAAATCAGCACATTTCATTCTTGCGGCAAGTACTTATACTTCGGAGAGGTTGGCTGAGTTATATATTCGGGAGATTGTTTGCCTTCATGGTGTGCATGTGTCTATCATTTCTGATCGGGGTACACAGTTTACTTCGCACTTTTGGAGGGTAGTTCAACGTGAGTTGGGTACCCGAGTAGAGTTGAGTACAACATTCACCCTCAGATTGACGGGCAGTTCGAGCGTACCATTCAGATATTGGAGGATATGCTCCGCGCTTGTGTTATTGACTTTGGAGGTTCGTGGGATCAGTTCTTGCCGTTAGCGGAGTTTGCTTATAATAATAGCTATCAGTCGAGCATTCAGATGGCTCCTTATGAGGCATTATATGGTAGACGATGCAGATCGCCAGTTGGATGGTTTGAGCCGGGAGAGGCTCGGCTATTGGGTACTGACTTAGTTCAGGAGGCCTTAGATAAGGTCAAGACTTCAGGAGAGACTTCGTGCAGCTCAGTCTAGGCAAAAGAGTTATGTCGATCGTAAGGTTCGTGATGTGGCATTCATGGTTGGAGAGAGAGTATTGCTTAGAGGTGGAAATTGTGATGATCCAAGGGGTCATTCTATGAATTTAGAATCCGTTCTAGACTTATTGCCATAAAAAGATTAATTTTAACTACCTCGATTTACGTTCATAGTCCGGGCGTGAAACCGGAAAGCTTTTATGTGAAAATATAAGAAATAATAATTTTTAGAATTAAAAATTTGATTTTAGTTGACTTGAGTCAATATTTTGAGTAAACGGACTCGGATCTGCGTTTTGACGATCTCGGGAGGTCCGCAGTAACATATGAGACTTGGGCGTATGCCCGGAATCGAATTTTGAGGTCCCAAGCCTTAGAAATCAATTTTTGAAAGAAATTGTTTTGTTGAATTATTAATGAAATAAAGAAATGAATTAACGTTTGAAACCGTTGGTATCGAGCCCGTGTTTTGGTTCTGGAGCTCGACACATGTTTGTTATGATATTTAAGCCTTGTCTGCGAAATTTGGTGAGAATCGGAATTATTTGACGTGATTCGGACGTCCGGTTGATAAATAGTGAACTTTAAGTGTTATTGAAAAAATTAATGAGTTTTGAGGTTTAATTCATAGTTTTACATGTTATTGTCATGATTTGATCGCACGAGCAAGTCCGTATGATGCTTTTAGACTTGCGTGCATGCTTGGTTTAGAGACCCGAGGGCTCGGGTGAGTTTCAAGTCCGTATAAAACGGGCACACTTCTTCTTCAAATTTTCGAACCCCACAGCCATAGGAACGAATTGCTTCACCAAATATCATTCCCAAGTCATAGGTAGTAAATTATAAACTTTACTCTTTCAATTACTGATATTTTTTCATCACTTTTAAATCAAAAACTATGAATTTTCATGGTAAAAATTGAGGGTTTGGGTAGAATCAGGAAATTTTGTAATAATCGAATATTTACCTCGAATTGAGGTCGTATTTCGAAACTAATTGTATATTTGGGTTCGTGGGTGAATGGGTAAATGTCACGACCCAAAACCGGTCCAGGTCGTGATGGCGCCTAACGGTGGCGTTAGGCAAGCCAACGAACAACAACAACAATGAAAGTGCGGAATACAATAACAACATGGGGTAAGGCCGTAGAAACAAGCTGAACCACAGCTAGGCCCAATGCATATACAACCCCGATAACTACAATAAGTGTGTGCCAGGACTAGTGTCACAGTGTCAACGGGCGGCTACATAGATACAACTGTAGAAAATACATATACAAAATATACAAGCCGCAGTCTGGAACAAAAGACTGTGCAAAAAGGAAACTAGAAGGCTCCAGAAGTGCTGTCAGGGGAACGCCAAGAAGACAGCTCACCGTCTGGAGCGACGCCGCGGTCAGTATCTATCAACAGGCGGACGACCGGACGGACCAGCCTCAGTACCTGCACAGTCAAGTGCAGAAAAGAAGGAAAGTGCAGCATGAGTACATATAAACAAATATGTACCCAGTGAGTATCCCGTAAACTCGTAAAGAGTAGTGACGAGAGGTAGAATACATACTCACTTAGGTCCAGTACATAATAAAACAAAACACATGCTAAGCAATGAATTATGTGAGATAGTACATCA
>ML275052.1:0-11464 GCA_005239495.1 Nicotiana undulata | reverse complement strand
CCAAAAATAACATAGCAATTTCGAGATAAAACCCATATACAAATCCCAGAACTGGTGTCACATACTCACGAACTGGCTAAGAGATTACTAAAACAAAGGTCTGAAAATAAGTACATAGGGATGTCTTTGAACTATCAGATAAGACAGAGCTGAAAGTGAAGAGTAGAAGGTGACGCCAAGGCCCATGAATGTCTGCAGGTCTACCTCGATGTATCCTGTATGAACTGATGGGATGCTCTGACCGTCAGTGACCATCGGGTCCGTCTGCGTAGTCTGCACAACATAAAGAAGTGCAGGTGTAGCATCAGTACAATCGACACCATGTACTGAGTAAGTGCCAAGCCTAACCTCGGCGAAGTAGTGACGAGGCTAGGACCGATAATAATATATGTACCTGTAAAATTCTATCTAATAACAGGAAAATATCGACAGAAATAAGCAAGTAAGACAGATACGGGGAGAACATGCTGGGGGTAAAAGGGGCAACAAAATGCTAGCATGGTAGAATAGGGTAATAACTGAAATGTAAAAGTAAAAGCAGGAATTTAACTTCTTAAAACAGATGATGAACAACAAAAGGCACGGCATGTCCCCTCGTGCATAACCTCACGATCACTCGGCACGAAATGTCCTCTCGTGCGTATATAGTAACACTCGGCACGGAATGTCCCCTCGTGTGATTAATAACAAACAATCAGCACGACATGTCCCCTCGTGCGATAAATAATAAACGATCAACACGGCATGTCCCCTCGTATGATAAATAACAAACAATCATCACGGCATGTCCCTTCGTGTGATAAAAACGATCAACATGACATGTCCCCTCGTGTGATAAATAACAAACAATCAGCACCGCATGTCCCCTCGTGCAATAAATAATAAAAAGGCAACAATAAAATGTAAAAATCAACAATAAGAAGTCTCAAGTGTATGGAAATACTCAATAAAATTCTATCATCCCGGTAAGGAGAAATCATCAATTAATAACTCAACAAATGCCCGGTAAGGGTCTCAGCTATAACCAACCTCGCATCAGAAATACAGTTTCAACAGTAAAAGCCTCAACTGAAATGAATGACACAATAACTCCCCACGTCATGAAACAACATCAAGGTATCACTTCTAAATCACCAATTACTCATAGTACAGAGAATATTAAGAACACAGTACGATTCATCAAAATTGACTCACGGACATGCTTGACCGCAACATATAGGCACTCGTCACCCCGCCTATACGTTGGACATGAATTACACATAGCAAATAAGACTCTATACCTAATCCCTCAAGCTAAGGTTAGGCCAAACACTTACCTCGGCTCCAAAAATGCAAGTCAAGCCTCAATCACAACCTTTCCTTTAGAATCCGACTCTGGAACGGTATTATCTAGACATAATCAACCCAAGTATATCAATACTTTCTCAATAAATCAAACCCATAGTCTTATTATTTATTTCAAAGCATTCTTCCTAAGATTCCAAANCCCCACGATTAAGAATATACAATTTGTTTTAAGATTCGACCCCAAATTGAGGTTGAATCACCCAAAATTCTAAAAAACCCAACTCTACCTAAAATCCCTAATTCCTACTTTGTTTTCACGATTTTAGCCCTAGATTCTAGTGATTGATGAAGGAAAATGGTAGAGATTAGAGTTAGGATCACTTACCCAAGTGGCTATGGAAGAAAACTCGCTTGAGGATCGCCTATGGGGTCTTGGAGAGGAAGAAGATGGTGAAAAAGTGATAATCTCGTAATAGTATTCTGTTTTTGACTTAAGGAATTAACTGGGCGATTTTGTTCATCGGGATCGCAAGAAAAGGGCTGCGATCGCAGAGAGTCTGGTCCTAACTCACTGCGATCACAGAAGAGGATTCGCGATCGCGGAATATTGCTTAGTTGACTCTATGCGATCGCAGGAAGAGGTTTGTGATCGCGGAACACTGGGATGCCAAACTATGCTATCGCGGGTCGAAGGTATGCGATCGCGGAAGGGACCTGGACAGAACTCTACGACTGCGGAGCAAGGGCTGCGATCGCAGAGAAGAAAACACCAGACACCAGAAACCTGCAACATCACACCAGATGTTTTTCTAACTTTTTGCACTCCGATGCCTACCCGAAACTCACTCGAGCCCTCGAGGCTCTCAACCAATAACACACACAACTCCCAAAGCCTCCTACAAACTTATTCAAGCTTTTAAATCACCAAAATAACATCAAAAACAATGAATTAAACTCCAAAATCTATAGAATTTTTCTCAAACTTCATAAACTTCTAAATTTCACATTTTTTATCCGAAACACGTCATTTCAGTCCGTTTTTCACCAAATTTCACAGACAACACATAATGACCATAGTGTACCTATTCTGGACTCCGGAACCATAATAGGGCCCCGGTAACACGGGTTTCACATCAAAATTCATTTTCAAAAGTCTTTATCATTTCCAGAAAAACAATTTTCTTTAAGAATTCATTTCTCGGGCTTGGGACCTCGGAATTCGATCCCTGGCATACGCCCAAGTCCCATATTTTCCTACGGACCCTCTGGGACTGTCACATCACGGGTCCGGGTCCGGGTCCGTTTACTAAAAATGTTGACCAAAGTCAACTTTATTCATTTAATTATCATAAATTCTATTTTTCATCAAATTTCAGTATAAAGACTTCCCGGCTACACGCCCGGGCTGTGCACGCATATCGAGGTGAGATTAACAGAGGCTTTCAGGGCCTCGGAACACAGATTTAGCTAGAATTACTTAGGATAACCTTTTGGGTCATCACATGAGCCCCAGGTTTATAGGTCCTTTCGAGCTGTTGAAGCGGGTTGGAGAGGTTGCTTATGAGCTTGCTCTACCTCCAGCCTTATCAGGAGTTCATCCAGTTTTTCATGTTTCCATGCTTCGGAAGTATCATGCCGACTTCTCGCACGTGGTTGATTACAACACTATCCAATTAGATGAGAAGTTGGGCTACGAGGAGGAGCTAGTTGCTATTGTTGATAGGCAGGACCGCCAGTTGAGGTCTAAGGCAGTTTCTACGGTTAAGGTCCAGTGGAAGGGCCAACCGGTTGAGGAGGCGACTTGGGAGTCCGAGTTGGACATGCGGAGCAGATATCCACAGCTATTCAACACTCCAGGTACGATTCTAGTCTCGTTCAAGGACGAACGTTTGTTTAGGAGGGGGAGAATGTGACGACCCGACCGGACGTTTTGCGTATTAGGGTCCTGTTTCCTTAAATGAAACCTTCCATACCGGCTACTCGTGCTTTATGACTCGCGGGAGTGGGCAGTTCAGGATTTGGGAATTAATTGGATGGTTTAGGAACACTTGGTTCCTTAGGGTTGGCCTATTTGGCCAAGTTTGACTTCGGTCAACATTTTGATAAAACGACCTCGGAATCGAGTTTTGACAGCTCTAGTAGCTCCGTACAGTGATTTCAGACTTGGGCGTATGTTCGGCTCAAGTTTCTGATGACCCGGGAGCATTTTGGCGCCCGAAATGGAAATCAGGATTTCCTTAAGTTTAGAATTTGGCCTGGAACGGGACTTTATGCTATCGAGGTCCAAATGGAATTCCGAGACCGGTAATAGTTCTGTATAGTCATTTATGACCTGTCAGCAAAATTTGGGGTCATTCCGAGTAGTATAGACCCGTTCGGCGCGATGTAATGAATTCGAGAATTTCAAGGTTCTTAAGTTTGATTAATTTGGTTTTGGGGTTGAATTTTGAGTTTCGTTGTTGTTTTTCATGTTCTGAAAGTTTGAGCGAGTCCGTATCAAGAATATACACTTGCCGGTGCTTTTGGAAGGGGTCCTAGGGGGCTCGGGGGTGTTTTAGACCTCCGGGAGCTAAGTTAGGAAAACCAAAAATTTTCTGTCTGGTTTCCTTCTCTGCGATCGCAGAAGCAGGGATGCGATCGCAGAGAAGTAATTATGCTGGGCCATCCAATGTTCTCTGCGATCGAAGACATCACCCCGCGATCGCATATGGCCCCCTCCCCAACCCTCTGCGGTCGCAGACTCACTCCTGCGATCGCACAAGTAACCTACCCCCCCTACTGCCTGTTCCTCTCTGCGGTCGCAGACCTCGCTCTTGCGATCGCATAAGCCTACCTCCCCACCCTCCGCGATCGCAGGCCCCATCTATGCGATCGCATAGTGCTTCTCGAGGGCCAGGGTCATTTGTTCTCCGCGATCGCAGGCCTGATGTCGTGATCACACTGAAGGTTTTCCTGGGCAGCATTTAAATGCCCAATTATGGGCTTTCTTCCTCATTTCCAATTTCCAAACTCCATTGAAGAATCTTAGAGCTAGGGAAAAGCTGTCCAAGGTCAAGTCCTTCAAGGTTAGTATAATTTCCTCCCTAAATTCATGAATTTATTATGGAAATCTAACTAGTTTACCTATTAAAATATCAAATCATGGGAAAATTGAGTAGAAATTTCTAGGGCTTTGATAATTAGTGAATTATCTCCTTTTTGCCATGAATTCTTGAATAAATGGTATAATTTTGATCCTTAGACTAGGGGTATTTTAATCCTTCAAGAATTTTCAAAATTCGAACGCGTGGGTCTGGGGGCGAAATTTCAAAAACCTTAAAGAACACTATATTTTGGAATTTCTTGTTAATTCTTATTCTTGGAACATAAATTGAGTCAATTATGCTATGTTTGGCTAGTTGTGAGCCGTCGAAAGTAGTTTTGGAGCTTTGGGCGCATTCTTGATCCGGTCTTTGGTCCGAGGAGTGCTTCGTCGAGGTGAGTCTCCTTTCTAACCTTGTAAGAGGGAATTGTCCCTCTAGGCAACCTTAATTGCTATGTGAAATTGTTTGGGGGCTACGTACCCATCGAGTGAGGAGAGTCTATACGTAGTGGCTATAATTTCTTCGTCCGGGTAGTAGGACACAACATGTTCATTGTTTCTTTCCTGTTGTGGCATAAATATGACTTGTATACTTGTGTGATTGGTATTGTTGTCTTTGAACGTTGTGATACTTGACTTGATTTAAGTGAGATAAGAGAATCACGGGATGGGATCGGGTCGTACGCCACGACAAGTGATGATTGATTATATTGTGGGATCAGGCCGTATGCCACGGCAGAGTGATGAGAGAGTATATTATGGGATCGGGTCATACGCCACGACGAGATTGAGACTACAGGGTGGGATCGGGTCGTACGCCATGGAGAGATTGAGACTACAGGGTGGGATCGGGCCGTACGCCACAGTAAAGATTCACAGGATGGGATCGGGACGTACGCCACGGCGGAGCGATGTGAGTAAGTACCATATGGGAGCGGGTCGTACGCCACGGCGGATATCAAACTTGTTTGATTTGAGATTGTTATTTGATACCAGATATCAATGTACTTGATTATTTGATTTACTTGCCTACCGTTTTCCTTACCTCCTATTTACTTTATTACTGTTGGGCCTTAGTGAGTATCGAGTCGGCCTCTCGTCACTACTTCTTCGAGGTTAGAAGGGATACTCACTGGGTACATATTTATATATATGTACTCATACTGCACTTTCCTTTCTTTCTGCACTTGATTGTGCAGGTACGGAGGATGGTCCGTCTGATTATCAGTCCAGTGCTAGATATTGACCGAGTGGCTATACTTCACGGTGAGTTGTCCTTCTTGGCGACTTCTTGGCAGCACCCTGGAGTTCCCTTGTCATATTTCCTCTGTCTTTTGTTCAGACTAAGGCTCTGTATATATATATTTCAGTTATTGTATATTCAGTAGTTGCCCGTTTTACTCGTGACACTAGTTCCTGGCACACACACGCAGTTATTATTTTGGGTTTTGGCTGTGAATATGTTATGCGACGTGCCTATTGGTTGATTACTGCACCTGTGGTTCTATCTCGTATCATTTATCATTATCGTATTTTATCCATTTAAAATTGGTAGTTATTAAATTATTAACCAAAAAGGGGAAGGGTAACACCTAGTGGGTTTCATATCGACTTTCCTAACCCCGTTGTTGGGCGCCATCGCGACCTGAATTAGGATTTGGGTCGTGACAAAAGACTTGGGAGAATCAACTTATATATTGGGAATAAAGATCTATAGTGATAGATCGAGGAAGCTTCTTGGGTTTTTCCATCCTTTGTACATTGATATCGTCTTAAAAGGTATAACATGGATAATTTCAAAAGAGGCTATCTACCAATAGGCACTGGAATTACTCTCAGTGGGGAGGATTATCCCAAAACACCTGAAGAGAAAGAACGCATGAGTAGTATCCCATACGTTAGTACAGTGGGAGCTATCATATACACTATTACACGTATACGTCCTGATGTGGCTTATGCACTAGGAGTGACTAGTCGATATCATGCAAATCCTGGTGAAGAACATTGGAAGGTGGAGAAGACTATACTTTAAGTACTTACGAAATACTAAATCCCAATTCCTCATCTATGTAGCTTCTGATTTGAAACTTGAAGGATATACTAATGCAAGTTTCTCTGCAGATAGAGATGATAGCAAATCCATTTCTGGTTACGTGTTCTCTTTAAATGATGGTGCAGTGAGTTGAAAATTTTCCAAACAAGCCACAATAGTTGATTCAATAATTGAAGCAGAATAAGATGCTAAGGAAGTTGTATGGATGAAAAAGTTCTTAACTGAACTTGGTGTGGTTCCTTCAATAGAAGGTGCAGTTCCATTTTTGCGTGACAATACTGGAGCCATGGCTCAAGAAGAATGTGATGACCCGATAGGTCATTTAGAGTTTTAGCCTTCATTTTTGTTTAGTGTTTCTTGATTTGCATTCACAATCCGTATCTTATTCCAAAAAGTTTTTATGTGAAAAATCTTAGAAAAGGTGAAATTTTGCCTTAAAACTCATTTCAGTTGATTACAATCAATATTATATGTTAACGGACTCGGATCTATGTTTTGATGGTCCCGATGGGTCCGTATTGTGATTTGGGGCATAGGCGTATGCCCATAACCGAATTCGAAAGTCCCCAACTTGATTTAACGTGGTTTGTTGAAAACTAGTAATTTGAAGGCTAAAAGAGTTTCTAAGTTTGACCGTAAGTTAACTTTGTTGCTATCGAGTTCGAATTTTTGTTCTGGAACTTGGAATATGTTCATGTTACCATTTATGACTTGTCTATAAAATTTGGTGCAAAATGGAGTTGATTTGACGTGATTTGGATGTCCGGTTGTAAATTTGCATGTTCTTAAGTTTCTTTGAAAATTTCATACATTTTGATGTCTGATTCGTAGTTCTAGGTGTTATTTTGGTATTTTAATCACACGTGCGAGTTTGTATGATGTTTTTAGACTTGTGTGGATGTTTGGTTTGAAACCCCGAGGGCTCGGGTGAGTTTCAAACGTGTTTCAGAGAGTTTGGTAGTTGCTTGTGTGACCCGGTGTGCAGGTCTCGAAAATGCAAGATCAAAGGTCGTACCTGGTTTGACCTTATATATCATGAGATTTTATTCTATCATTGATGATTGAACCATTCTATTCTTGTTCTCCCGCAGATTGCGAGAACACGCACAATATCTACTGTCGGACAGGAGTCCCCTGTGACAGCTACTACCAGGGGTAGACGCCGAAGTCGAGCCAGCGGCCGAAAGAGAGAAGAGCTAAGCCTAGAGCTTGAGCAACAAAACTCGTAGTGGAGCCTGATATCGATCATGAGGAGGAGGTCCTGAAAGGATTCATAGCCACTCTAGTGCTTCAGGACGCTAGAGTCCGCTTGGTGGGCCTTATGGAGAGTGTGGACCAGAACGGTGCATTCCTGGTTGCACTAATTATCTCTCGGGTTGTTTGAGGAGCACAGACTCCCGCTACTCACACCCCAGTGTAGGTGGCTCCCATGTATCACACTCCCTCAGCCCAATCACTTAGTGTGGTTCAGCTGGTTGTTGTGGCACAGGCCGGTGATATGACCGCTATGTCTTCTGAGGCCTTGTTGAGGTTGGTTTACCAAGCTCTTCCCTATTCATTTCAACGGTGCATCTTCTGAGGACCCCCGGGATTACTTGGATCGTTGCCACGAGCAACATGGGTATAGTTGATATCAATGGGGTCGACTTTGTAGTGTTTCAGATGACTGGTTCTGCCAAGAGATAGTGGATAGATTATATGTTGACTAGATCAGCTGTTTCACCTGCTCTTACCTGGGATCAGTTTTCACATCTATTTCTAAAGAAGTTCATTCCTATCACTGTGAGAAAGGATTACCGCATGTAGTTTGAGCGTCTCCAGCAGGGTGGTATGACTGTTACCCAGTACGAGATTCAAATGGTGGACCTAGCTTGTCATGCCATTACTCCCTACTAAGAGGGAGGGAGGGAGGAGATTCATTGGTGGGCTCACTTTCACTATCAGGCTACAGATGGCCAAGAAGACTATAGATGATATCTCTTTCCGGAGGGCCGTAGATATTGGTAGATGGATAAAGATGGTTCATGGTCAGGAGAGGGCCATGATGTCTGATAAGAAGCCTCGGCATTCCAGTAGTTTCAGTGGTGCCTCATCTGGAGGCAGGGGTACTTTTGGTAGAGGCCATCCTCCCAGGCCATTTCAGTTAGTGCTTCAAGCATCTCATAGTGCTTTGGGGAGTGTTGGTCCCTATGTATCTCATTATAGGTAGCCAACCTACAGTGCACCATCAGCTTTTATTAGTGCGCCTCCAATTCAGAGCTATCACCGTGGTTATCCGACACGTTTGGACCAACTTCAGCTGTAGCAGCCACAACAGCAGGATGGGTGTTTTGAGTGTGGAGGTACCAGTCACATCATGAGGTTTTGTTCGATATTGTTGAGCAACATGCCACAACAGAGTTCTCGTGCCATGGTCCCGGCACCAGTCACTCCACCGCTCACTAAGTCAACTAGAGGCATGGTTCATGCAGCCATAGGTGGAGGTCAGGCCATTATATGTGAAATCCAACCAGTTAAAGGTCGTCTGAGAGACAGAGGTCACAATGGTGGGGCCCAGCCCCTTCATTATGCTCCCAACTAGACCTGAGGCTGAGTCATCAAATGTTGTTATCACATGTATTGTTCCAATTTTCCATATAGATCCTACAGTTCTATCTAATCCGGTCTCTACTTATTCCTATATGTCATCCTATTTTGCTTTATATCTGGTTGTGCCTCGTAATTCTTTGAGTGCTCTTATGTATGCGTCCATGCCCGTGGAAGATTTTATTGATGTAGATCGTGTTTATCGCTCGTGTGTGATTACTAATGGGAGTCTTGGGACAAGTGTAGATCTCTTGCTTCTTGATATGGTAGACTTTGATGTTATTTTGGGCATGGATTTGTTGTCGCCTTATCATGCTATATTAGATTTTCACACCAAGACGGTGGCCTTAGACATGCCAGGGTTTCCTCGATTAGGGTGGAGAGGGACTCCTCGCTATTCTACCAACATGGTTATTTCTTATGTGAAGGCTCGACCTATGGTCGATAAGGGATGTCTGGCATATTTGTCCTATGTTCGTGATTTGAGTTAGGTTTCGTCCATGGATTCACTACCACATATGCGTGAGTTTGCAGAGGTGTTTCCTACTGATCTATTGGGGATGCCACCCGACAGAGATATTGACTTCCGTATTGATTTGGCTCCGGGAACTCCCTATTCCACCATCCCATATGGCCCCACCGGAGTTGAAGGAATTGAATAATCAGTTGCAAGATTTGCTTGAAAGGGATTCATTAGACCTGGTGTCTCGCCCCGGGTTGCGCTCCTGTTGTACGGGAAGAAGAAAGATAGGTCCATGAGTATGTGTATACACTATCGGTAGTTGAACAAAGTCACTATCAAGAACAAGTATTAGTCGTTTAGGATTGATGACTTATTTGATTAGCTTCAAGGCGCCAAGGTGTTTTTGAAGATTGATTTAAGGTCTGGCTACCATCAGCCGAAGATTAGGGCATCGGTTGTCCATAAGACGGCTTTTCGGACTAGGTATAGACATTATGGGTTCCTAATGATGTCATTTGGGTTGATAAATGCCCTAGAAACATTTATGAATTTGATGAACCGGGTGTTCAAGCCCAATTTGAATTCTTTTGTGATCATATTCATTGATGATATCTTGATCTACTCCTGTAGTCGAGAGGCGCATGAGCAGCATCTTCGGATTGTACTTTAAACTTTGAGAGATAGTCAGTTATATGCCAAGTTTTAAAAGTATGAGTTTTGGTTAGACTCGATCACCTTTTTGGGGCATGTTGTATCGGCGGAGGGCACAATAGTGGATCCTAAGAAGATTAAGGCAGTTTAGAACTGGCCTAGACCTACTTTAGCTACAGAAACTCGGAGGTTCCTAGGTTTGGCGGGCTATTATCGTTGGTTCATGGAGGGGTTTTCATCCATAGCGGCCTCATTGACTAGATTGACCCAGAAGCGTGCTCCATTCAGGTGGTCGGATGAGTGTGAATTGAGCTTTCAGAAGCTCAAGACTGCCCTGTCTACAGCGCCAGTGTTGGTGTTGCCCACGGGTTCAGGATCCTACACGATGTATTGTGATGCATCTCGTATTGGTCTCGGTGCAGTATTCATGTAGGATGGCAGGGTGATTGCCTATGTGTCGCGGCAGTTGAAGGTTCATGAGAAAAATTACCATGTTCATGATTTAGAGTTAGCGGCCATTGTTCATGTGCTGAAAATTTGGAGGCACTATCTCTACGACGTGTCATGTGAGGTGTTCACGGATCATCAGAGTCTACAATATTTGTTCAAAAAAAAGGATCTCAAGTTGAGGCAGAGGAGGTGGTTGGAGGTGTTGAAAGACTATGATATCATCATTTTGTATCATCCCGGGAAGGCCAATGTGGTGGTCAATGCCTTGAGTAGGAAGGTTGTGAGTATGGGTAGCCTTGCATATATTCTAGTTGGAGTGAGGCCGTTTGCATCCGATGTTCAGGCTTTGGCCAATCAGTTCACGAGGTTAGATGTTTCGGAGCCTGGTCGTATTCTAGCTTGCACGATCTGTCGGTCTTCTTTGTATGAGCGCATCATAGAGCGTCAGAATGACGACCCCCATTTTCTTGTCCTTAAGGACATGGTGCGGCACGCTGATACCAAGTAGGTTATTGTTGGAGATGATAGGGTTTTGCGTATGTAGGGTCGGATTTGTGTGCCCAATATGGATGGGCTTCATGAGTTGATCCTTGAGGAGGCCCACAATTCCCGGTATTCCATTCATATAGGTGCTGCCAAGATGTACCAAGACTAGCCGCAACATTATTGGTTGAGGAGGATGAAGAAGGATATAGTTACATATGTAGTTCGGTGTCTGAATTGTCAGCAAGTAAAGTACGAGCATCAGAGGCCTAGTAGTTTGCTTCAGAGGCTGGAGATTCCTGAGTGGAAGTGGGAGTGTATTACCATGGATTTAGTTGTTGGGCACCTATAAGCAAATTAACTGTTAGTGCAGCTTGGCAATAGCCAGCCCCTTTTGTAGGAAAACTTT
>ML275049.1:15457-33164 GCA_005239495.1 Nicotiana undulata | reverse complement strand
TTTTGGGGGTTTGGGGGGGGGGGGGGGGAGATCCTCTGACTCTTGTAAGGCTGCGAGCTTATCACATCGTATTCCTAACGGAATTTTTTGATGTTCTTCTTCACTTATAATTACCCGTAGTTACTTATCTCCACGCCCTTGTGCTTGTAGGGTTACCTATGAACTAATATTTTGATTGTCTTCACAGTGGCAGTCTCTTTTATTTCCGTAAAACTCATACGGTACCTTTTTAACTTCCCCAACTCCTATATGGATATATTTCAACGATCACGATGTCATAACTGTGAGGATGAATTCCCCATATTGGGGTTCCCTATGTTTATCTTGCACGATTTGTTGATTTTTCTATATCCTCTTGTCTAGCCATAGCTAGGCTCTTCCTGAATCGACTACTAACTACTTGTTGGCCCATTCTCGTATCAATATTCTACGAAATCTTTCTTGGGTTATTTCCTTTATCTTAACTTACTTCTCGCACTAACACCTTATTAATCAATAATATCTCGGATAGGAACCCTTATTTCCTCTCCTTGACGTCGTGTTTGCATAATGCTCTGGTACCGTAGCATATTTGTAGGCTTTGAATAAGTGCAGTCTACTCCCTTTTTTGTTTTATTGCATTCTCCCTTTACCATTCCATAATTACTAGAATCACTTAATTATGACTTAATGCCACCTCACTCAACATTCCCCCTCTAGGGAAGTACTAATATTTAGCGTTATAATGATCTACCTGTAGATGGTGTATCTCTTCATCATTTGTGTCTTATCACATTACCAGTGACCCTTACTCGCCTTACGATAATCCTTTTGTACCAAGGATAACAAAATTCCTTACTCGCGAGGGTGGCACTTAGTGCAACTGGCACACATAGTCCCTTAAGCTTAACTTTGCTCACATTGCTTGCTTTAGGGAAGCGTCTTCCTGAATGACCATTCTCTGAATTTCTCATGAATCTTCTTTCGTTATCTAGTCTATTATTGCCGGAATGAAATCTCAAACTCTCATGATACCGAGTATTGTCCAATCACTCAGTCCCTAATTCATGTTTATTTTATCTTGTTCACCAGCCCATACTGATTCCTATTATTCTAGGGTCTAACTTTTCCTTCCGGTAGTTGCGTTGGAGTCACGAACTTATTTCTTGAAGTGAGGATATGACTTTATGGCCTATACTCTTTTGTTGTCTCAAGGCCCGTCACCTCTCGTCTTTTCCTTTACTTGACTATAGACTCTGTACTACCGTCATCATTTTGACCCACCGTTGCCATCCATGTATCACGTCTTACTCTTAATTCTTCATTAGCTCTTTTCTTATTTCCTGCTAACCTTTCTGTCTATCACTTTATTCTGAAAAGTTTAACAGGATATTCTTTTGCTTTTAGCTCCCCTTTGCTCCATCCAATGGCTCTTCGGGTTGCCTAGCATTATCTCTCTACTAGGGACGACAGTCATACTAAGATAATATTTATCCTTTCCAGGCTTCCAACGCCTATCTTTGTAGCACTCATATCTAGATGTACTATTTTAGAATGCACCACCTAGGTGTTTCACAATTAGATCTATTAGCACTTTTTGCAATATCCTTCGGAATTGTCAACTACCGGAATCATCCATCCATTATTTTGGGGTTACTCTAACCCCAGCTGCATCCTGATATCCCGTCCTTATCTTGAACCATATCCATTAGCTCCCATAGGGCATGACTAAGATTGGTGTGACTGATTGTACATACCTCTGCTACTATTGAAGGTAACTCAAAATGCTTATATTTCTCTGCCTGAGTTGAGAATACCGATAATCTTCATTAATTAGGTACCTCGTAATCTTTTTCACCTTGCTTCATTTACTTGTTGAAACTTTTATTTATCGTCTGAATCTCTCATTTTCCTTCACCATAAAGGTGGATAGATATACTTTCCTTAAGGTTCCTTATCAAGAGGCTTACACGTCTTAGTATACACATGATCTGCTGAATACCTCATATTTATCCATCATAAGCATGATGCAAAAATTGAGTTCCTCTGACTTAACTCTTCCATGGCGCATTCAATCCCTTATCAACCATCTTTCTAAATGTAGGTATCGATGTATTACGAATAAGATAGAGTTTAAGAAATAAAGTTCTTACTACTGAGCTCTATCACACGATCTAGAGTAACAAGAAAGAGTGACAGCACTAAATGCCATGTAGCCTCCTGCTTATAAGTGTGGTGCACGACACACCCATAAACAAGACTCTACTAGACACAGATTTTAGACTCACTTGGACAGAACCTGGCTGTGATACCACTTTGTCACGCCCCGAACCTGAGGACGCGTGGCTGGCACCCGATGTCGTAGTGGCCCGAGCAAACCACTCTGTAACTCATTCATTCCTTTGACCAGAACTAGAACATATATAGGTTAGGTTATCTGAACTCATACCTTTGTAACTATCATGGGCCTACGTGGCCACAACTCATAATGTACAACTGCAAGCGGGCAACACTGTATCAATAAACTATCATTCTTAAAACATGAATACATATGGGTTGTCAAGGACTTTGACATACTGTACCAACTCAACCTCTGTCTACAAAGCCTATAAGATTATTTGACATCAAACAGGATAGGGCACCAGTTTACCCATCCGTCTATAGCAAAACTCTAACATAATGACTCATAGACTCGGCTGCACTCCGAATGAGGTGGAGTCTTACTGATCCTTCACTGAATGCAAACCTCGTCTACTATGAGGGCTCATCAATCTGATTATCTATACCTGCAGGCATGAATGCAGCGTCCCCAACAAAAGGACGTCAGTACGAATAATGTACTGAGTATGTAAGGCAATATATTGAAAGTTGAAACTGCACTGATAATATAATAACTACAGGTAGCTGGAAGTCAAAGATAATCTGAAGATATGCGTACCTACTGATACTGACTCAACTCTCTCAATATAGTAAGTAAAATAGTTGTTCGGCCTTATAAGACTCGGGATATATATAACTGCTCTGCCGTAGTAGGCTCTCTCATAGGCGCTCAGCCATACTAGGCTCTGTATCTCAACCAACTGGGCTCGCTCATAGGCGCTCGGCCATATTAGGCTCGGTATATAACTTATCATCTGATCAGAGCTTTCCCGATAGGGGCTTGCCCAACAATTATAGCTCGATGGTAATGAAAATAATGTAATATTGTATATATAGATTCTCTGCTCTCTTGACTGGAAGAAGACAATACTCAATTGAATATGAAGTCCCGATAAGGGAGAATATTGTACCTTATGAGACTAGAAAATGTACATAAAATTCAGGAATATGAATTTTTCAATATACCTCGTTATCAAACTCATGTAATTACGGGATCATACCAAAATAAAGGAAGGGTTTAGCCTTAACATACCTGGAGTAGGAAAAATCCGTATGATATTCTTAGGAAAGGTTGCACCATACTCCCCTCTACTGAAGCACATAATTGGAATTATAGTAAAGTCAATTCACACTCTTGAGATCTTAATACAAATTATGGTGAAACCATTCAATAGTAAAAGCTCTTAGCTTGACATTAATATGTATCCGTGACTTCCAAACCAAAACCGAGTTTGATAGAGGACCATAGAAGTGAATCCAATTATAAAGCTAAATCCCATAAGAACTTTTATCATGGATCTGAAATGATAAAATGCGTGAGAATTTCAGCCAATCTTGAAGTTACACAGTCGAAGAAAATGGGGTGTCTGAAATCGTATTGGTTGAAGAAATCTCGTTGTAGCGTTAGAAGTGAAGAAATCGCTTCTGGTTGTAGTTCTTTGTAGGAAATTTATAAGAATTCACGTGAAAAGGAATTTTTGGCTTGAACTCTTGAATTCTGGCGTGAATCTCCATTGCCTAACACTTTGAGGCAAGATCTTTCTTTTGCATTTGATAAGTTTTGATCTTTAAATGATATGACTAAGTCATATACTACTAAAAAGGTCTTTAAGTGGTATGACTAAGACATACACCACTAAAATGTGCCACATTTTCAACCATAGATAAGAGTTACAATTTGGACTAGATTTTTGCTGCCAAATACCTCAAACAACCATCCACCAGTCCTTATCACTCATTAATTTCTCACTAATTTAATATTTAACTAGTTACCCACGTAATTAAGAACTATATCAATTTACTTAAAATACTACTCACTTTTAACACACCTTATCCCAAATACCTCAAACAACCATCCACCAGTCCTTATCACTCATTAATTTCTCACTAATTTAATATTTAACTAGTTACCCACGTAATTAAGAACTATATCAATTTACTTAAAATACTACTCACTTTTAACACACCTTATACACCTTACTATCACGGTCATATAGTACCTTGTATGGAAGTAGTCCATCAATACCGAGTATTTTGGCTCGGGTCATATTTTACCCTAAAATTTCAAATTTCGACGAAATTCATTTTTTTCGATTTGCTTACCCTCTCACCTTCACGAATTTACTCATCATTTGTTTGAAATAGCATAATACTTATAATTTCACAATAATCTCATTCCCGAACTTACATCGATTACCTTACGACGAAACTTTAACATACAAAAATACGGAATGTAACATCTCATTTCCGAGCTTATCTCAATTTACATATGGCGTACTTCCATGTACGAAACATGAGGTGTAACACTAGCAGCTCATCCAGTCGGAGTAGTTCAGTCGATTGTTGCGGCATAGCCCGGTGATGGTTTAGCTATGTCCTCTGAGGCCCTGTGGAGATTGGATAAGTTTACCAAGCTCTTTCCAGTTCATTTCACTGGTGCTAGTTCAGAGGATCCCCAGGAGTATCTTGATAGTTGTCACGATGTTCTTCAGAACATGGGTATATTGGAGACCAATGGAGTCGAATTTGTTGCTTTTCACATGACTGGTTCCGCCAAAAAATGGTGGAGGGATTATTTGTTGACCAGACCAGCTAGGTCCCCTACCCTTACTTGGGACCAGTTCTCATATCTCTTCTTAGAGAAGATTTTTCCTATCACCTTGAGAGAGGAGTGTCGTCGTTAGTTCGAGCGTCTCCAATAGGGCATCATGACTGTTACTCAGTATGAGACCTATTTTGTGGATCTGACCCGTCATGCTATTCTTTTGCTTCCCACAGAGAGGAAGAGGGTGAGGAGGTTTATTGAGGGACTTGCTCAGCCTATTAGATTGCATATGGATAAGGAGACTGGGAGTGACATTTCTTTCCTGGATGCGGTCAATGTTGCCACACGAGTCGAGATGGTTCTTGGAAGGGAGGTCAGGGGTCAGATAAGAGACCTCGTCATTTCGGTGGGTTCAGTGGTGCCTCATCTGGAGGTAGGGGTACTTTTGGTAGAGTTCATCCTCCTAGGCCATTCCATTTAGCACTTCAGGCATCCCACAGTGCTTCGGGGAGTCGTAGTTCTTATGTACCTCCTTCTGGGCATCCAGCCTATAGTGCACCACCAACTCCTATCAGAGCACCTCCTCTTCAGAGTTATTATCATGGTCAACCGACTCGTCAAGGTCAGTCTCAGTTTCCACAGCCACAGTATCAAGGTGGATGTTTCAAGTGTGGTGATTATGGGCATATCCGGAGGACCTGCCCGATATTATTGGGTGTTCAGCCACAGCATCAGGGTTCTCATGCCATGGTTCAGACACCATTTGTTGCACCTCCTGCTTATCCAGCCAGAGGCGGGGGTTAGGTAGCCAGAGGTAGGGGCCAGACAGTTAGAGGTGGAGGTCAGGCCATTAGAGGTGGAGGCCCACCATCTAGAGGCCATCCCAGGTATATGATTCAGAGTGGTGGGGCCCAGCCCCGATGCTATGTTTTGCCAGCCAGACCTGAGGCTGAGTCATCTGATGCTGTCATTACAGGTAATGTTTCAGTATTTTGTAGAGATGCTTCAGTTCTATTTGATCCAGGGTCTACCTATTCCTTTGTGTCATCTTATTTTGCTTCATATTTAGTTGTGCCCCATGATTCCTTGAGTGCCCATGTATATGTGTCCACACCTGTGGGGGATTATATTATTGTAGATCGTGTTTATCGTTCATGTGTGTTTATTATTGGGGCTCTCGAGACCAGCGTAGATCTTCTTCTTCTTGATATGGTTGGTTTTGATGTCATTTTGGGGATGGATTGGTTGTCACCTTATCATGCTATATTGGACTGTCACACCAAGACAATGAAATTAGCCTTGCCGGGGTTGCCTCGACTAGAGTGGAGAGGGACTCCTGGCCATTCTACCAGCAGAGTTATCTCTTATATGAAGGCTCGGCATATGGTTAAGAAGGGGTGTTGGCCTATTTGGTTTATATTCATGATTCTTGTGCGGAGGTTCCTTTTATGGATTTTCTGCCTGTTGTTCGTGAGTTTCTAGAGGTATTTCCTGCAGACCTGTCGGGGATGCCATCCGACAAGGATATTTATTTTTGTATTTTTTTGGCTCCAAGCACTCAGCCCATTTCCATTCCGCCATACCGGATGGACCCCCCAGAATTGAAAAAATTAAAGGAAGAGTTGCAGGATTTGCTCGATAAGGGCTTCATTAGACCTAGTATATCGCCATGGGGTGCACCGGTTTTGTTTGTGAAGAAGAAGGATGGGTCTATGAGGATGTGAATAGATTATTGGCAGTTGAACAAAGTCACTATCAAGAACAAGTATATGTTGTCGAGGATTGATGATTTATATGATCCGCTTCAGGGTGCCAAGATGTTTTCGAAGATTGATTTGAGATCTGGCTACCATCAGTTGAGGATTAGGGCATCCGATGTCGCCAAGACAGCTTTTCGGATGCAGTATCGGCACTATGAGTTTATGGTGATGTCCTTTGGGTTGACCAATGTCCCAGCAGCATTTATGGATTTGATGAACCGAGTGTTCAAGCCTTATTTGGATTCCTTTGTGATCGTGTTTATTGTTTACATCTTGATATACTCCCGAAGTCAGGAGAAGCATGAGCAACACCTTAGGATAGTGCTCCAGACTCTGAGAGACAGTCAGTTGTATGCAAAAAAATTGAAGTGCGAGTTTTGGTTGGATTCAGTCTCTTTCTTGGGCCACGTTGTATCAGCAGAGGCGTTCAGGTAGATCCTAAGAAGATTCAGGCAGTCAAGAACTGGCCTAGACCCACTTCAGCCATAGAGATCAGGAGCTTTTTGGGTTTGGTGGGTTATTACTATCGATTTGTGGAGGAGTTTTCATCTATAGCAGCCCCGTTGACCAGGTTAAACCAGAAGGGTGCCCCGTTTATATGGTTAGATGAGTGTGAGGCGAGCTTTCATAGGCTCAAGATAGCTTTGACTACGGCACCGGTATTGGTATTACCCTTAGGTTTAGGATCTTATATAGTGTATTGTGATGCATTTCATATTGGTATGGGTGTGGTATTGATGCAGGGTGGCAAGGTTATGGCATATGCTTCGTGGCAGGTGAAGGTTCACGAGAAGAGTTACCCCATTCATGATCTAGAGCTGGCAGCCATTGTTCACGCGCTGAAGATTTGGGGCCATTATCTTTACGGAGTGCCATGTAAGGTATTCACGGAGCATTGGAGCTTGCAGTATTTGTTCAAGCAGAAGGAGCTCAATTTGAGGAAGAGAAGGTGGTTAGAGCTATTGAAAGATTATGATATCACCATATTGTATCATCCCGAGAAGGCCAATATGGTGGCTGACGCTTTGAGTAGAAAGCCAGCTAGTATGGGTAGCCTTGCATATATTCTAGTTGGTGAGAGATCGCTTGCATTGGATGTTCAGTCTTTGGTCAATCAGTTCATGAGGTTGGATGTTTCCAAGCCCAACCGTGTTCTAGCTTGTACAGTTGCTTTGTCTTCTTTGTTTGAGCGCATCGTAGATCGGCAGTATCATGACCTGCATTTGTTGGTCCTAAAGGACACAGTACGGCACGGCGGTGCCAAATAGGTTATTGTTGGTGATTACGGGGTTCTGAGGATGCAGGGCCGTGTGTGTGTGTGCCTAACGTTAATGGGATTCGTGAGCTGATCCTTGAGAAGGCCCACAGTTCTCAGTATTCTATTCACCCGGGCGCCGCCAAGATGTACCAAGACTTGCGGTAGCATTATTGGTGGAAGAGGATGAAGAAAGATATAGTTGCTTATGTAGTCAGCAGGTGAAGTATGAGCATCAAAGACCCGGTGGTTTGCTTCAGCGGATGGAGATTTCTGAGTGGAAGTGGGAGCGTATCACTATGGACTTTGTTGTTGGACTCCCACAGACTCAGAGGAAGTTCGACGTCGTTTGGGTCATTCTGGATAGGGTGAATAAGTCAGCGCACTTCATTTTTGTGGAAGTTACCTATTCTTCGGAGCGGTTGGCGAAGATTTATATTCGTGATATCGTCCGTCTTCACGATGTGCCCGTGCCTATCATTTCTGATTGAGATACGCTGTTTACCTCGCACTTTTGGAGGGTAGTACAACGTGATTTGGGTATGCGGGTTGAGTGGAGCACATTATTTCATCCTCAGACGGATGGGCAGTCCGAGCGTACTATTTAGATCTTAGAGGACATGATATGCGCTTGTGTTATAGACTTCGGAGAATCATGGGATCAGTTCTTGACCCTTGCAGAGTTCGCCTACAACAACAACTACCATTCGAGCATTCAGATGGCTCCCTATGAGGCATTATATGGTAGACGGTGAAGGTCTCCATGTGGGTGGTTTGAGCCGGGGGAGGCCCAGTTATTGGGTACTAACTTAGTATAAGAGGCCTTGGACAAGGTCAAGATTATACAGGATCGACTTTGCACAGCTCAGTTCAGGCAAACGAATTATGCCAACCATATAGTTCGTGATGTGGTATTCATGGTCGAGGAGAGAGTGTTGTTGTGGGTATCACTCATGAAGGGTGTCATGAGATTTGGGAAGAAGGGCAAGTTGAGCCCTAGATATATCGGGTCTTTTGAGATGCTCGAGAGAGTGGGAGGGGTGGCTTATAGAGTTGCGTCGTCTCTAGGATTATCAGCAGTTCATCCAGTATTCCATATGTCCATGCTCTGGAAGTATCATGGTGACCCGTCCCACGTGTTAGATTTCAGCTCTGTCCAGTTGGACAAGGATTTGACTTATGAGGAGGAGCCAGTGGCTAGTCTAGACAGGCAGGTTTGTCAGTTGAGGTCGAAGAGTTATCCTTCAATTCGAGTGTGGTAGAGAGGTCAACCTGTTGAGGCAGCTACTTGGGAGTCCGAGTCGGACATGCGGAGTAGATATCCCCACCTATTAACCAGTTCAGGTACTTTTCTATGTCCATTCGAGGACGAACGGTTATTTTAGAGGTGGAGGTTGTCATGACCCGATTCCGTGCTTTTAGCCTTAAAATCTCATTTCTACCCTCCTCCAGTTGCGTGCAATCCGGACGTGATTCCGGAAAGCTTTTATGTTGGAAATGATGAAAATAATATTTTTTGGCCTTAAAAGTTTATTTTAGTTGGCTTCGATCAACGTTTTTAGTAAACGGACCCGAGCCCGTATTTTGACTGTCCCGTGGGTCTGTAGTGAAATATGGGACCTGGGCGTATGTCCAGAATTGAATTCTGAGGTCCCTAGCTAAGACAGAAAATCTAATGATTTTAAGAATTTGGTTAAAGTTTGATCTTGTTGGTATCGGGCCCGTATTTTGGTTCCGGAGACTGGTACAGGTCCAAAATAATATTTATGGCTTATATGTGAAATTCAGTGAGAAACGGAACTGATTTGACATGATTCGGATGCCCGGTTATGAAAATAGGAATTTTAAAGTGTTCTTGAGAATTTCATATGTTTTTGTGTTAAATTCATATTTCTAGGCATTATTTTGGCGATTTGATCGCGCAAGCAGGTCCGTATGATGCTTTTAGATTTGTGTGCATATTTGGCTTGGAGCACCGAGGGATCGGGTGTCATTCGGGCGATGCGCAAGTTGAGTGTAAAACTCAACAGGGCTGCTGGTGTGCCCGCACCTGCGAGCCTTTGGTCGCAGGTGCGAGCCATGCTCTGCAGGTGCGACCCAAGGTTGGGAGGCCAGTTTCTGCAGATGCGGGATTTTCTCTGCAAGAGCTGGACCGCAGAAGCAGAACCCAGTCCACAAGTGTGGCCCCAATCGGCTCAGCCTTTTCCGCAGAAGCGGACAGGTCCGCAGGTGCGAACGTCGCTGGGCAGTGAGTTCATTTATAACGGGACTCAAGCCATTTCTTCACATTTTCAAAATATAGAAGACCTAGGGGCAATTTTCAAAAGACAATTTCTTCCACAAAGTATTGGTAAGTGATTCCAAATCATTTTCCTTCATTTTCCCATTTCATTTTATCAAATTTCAACCTAAAATCTAGGGTGTTCATGGTAGAAATTAGGGATTTTGGAAGAATTTGGGGTTTTTGCAAATTGGAGATTTTGACCTCGATTTTGGGTCGGATTCTGAAACGAATTATATATTCGGGCTCGGGGGTGAATGGGTAAAAGGATTTTGGTCCGAACCTCGAGTTTTGACCAAGCTGGCCCGGGGTCTATTTTTGACTTTTTGAGGGGAAATGTTGGGAAACCTTAATTTATGTATTGAAATCGATTTCTTTAGAAATTGTTGATGTTATTAAGTTAATTATGGCTAGATACGAGTGGGTTGGAGGTGGAACCTAGAGCAAAAGCGGTAATTGAGCAGTGCGTGGCATGTGGATCAAGGTAAGTGTTGTGTCTAACCTTGACTTGAGGGTTTAGGAACCTTTGCCTTATTTTCTATGTGATAAATCATGTGAGCGGCGTATATGTAAGGTGACGAGTACCTATGCGCCGCCAATTTACCTGTTTTACCTGTTTTCTTTCCATTCTCTTTATATTGTTTCTTCCCTGCTTTAATTTTTACATGTCTACTTGTGATTCTATGCCTAATTGTTACCTGTTAGATATTGTGCTCCCCTTGTTGAAGATATTTGTTATCCCATAGAATTATTTTTCCCCTTTATTTGCTTAAGTTGTTCTTATCTGCACTATTATGATATTCTGGTTTGGTCTCGCTGAATAGTATTAATTGTATAGAGTTTTATTGAATATACGGCTCCTAGTTACATTGTTCTAAATTCTAAGTGCTGGTAAGGGCCTCGTGTAAATTTTGTGAAACTTCTGCACAATCTGTGTAATGTTATTATGATACGGTGGGATCGGGTTAAACGCTGCAACAGGAGGAATAAGGGTGATATATTGAGGAGGAATAAGGGTGAATTTCTATTATACGGTGGGATCGGGTTGCACGATGCAACAGGAGGAATAAGGGTGGATTGATATGGTTTAATAAGGGTGAATTTTCATATTGATATATATATATATATATATATATATATATATATATATATATATATATATATATATATATATATATATATATATATATATATATATATACTGTTATTGTTATTGTTAAGAGAGGATTTTATGTTGTCTGGTGGGATCGGGATGCGCGCCGCATCAGTTTATGTGTTTATGTATTTTTCTCTAACTGTGTAAGTTATTCGGTAGTTTTACATTTCACTTAAGGATTTGGTTATAGCTGAATACTTATAAGACATTTGAGTTATGTATTTATTTCTTCAAAATAACTGCTTTTACATAATCCTGCTTCTTTTTTCTGTTTTAGTTATAATTTTTTGTTGTTATATTGTGAGTGTCCCGCTGTATCCTCGTCACTCTTTCGTCGAGATTAGGTTCGGCACTTACCAGTACATGGGGTCGATTGTACTGATACTGCACTCTACACTTCCTCTGCATATTTCAGAGCAGGTAATGGCTGATTGAGAAATTGGCTTTAGGTTACACAGTTTTGAGACCCAAGGTAGTCCTGCTGGCGTCCCCAGGCCCTGGTGTTCCCTTTTATATCTCTAAATTATTGTTTTCTTTATTTCCAAAACAATTGTAATTTTTTCATACAGATGTTTGTAGAAAATCATAGTGTGTTCGTGAATTGTGACACCGGATTTCTTGGTAGGAGTATTATGTAAACGGAACGGATATCTATACATCTTTACATCTATTTCGCTTTATTTTGCTTGTTTACTGATATTTTGCCTGTGTTCGTGAATCATTACTCTTTCTTCTTACTCTAGATCGTGTGGTAGAGCTCAGTTGTAAGAACTCAATTTCCTAAACTCTATCTTATTCGTAATACAACGATGCCTACATCCAGAAGGACAGTTGATAAGGGATTGAATGCAGTTATGGAAGAGTTGAGTTAGAGGAACTCAATTTTTGCATCATGCTTATGATGGATAAATATGAGGTATTCAGCAAATCATGTGCATGCTAAGACGTGTAATCCTTCTTATAAGGAACCTTAAGGCAATAATATTTATCCATCTTTATGGTGAAAGATAATGCTTTCAAGAAGTAAAAGAAGCAAGGTGAAGAAGGGTACGAGGCGTCCAGTTAATCAAGATTATCAGTATTATTGTTCCGGCAGAAAACTATAAACATTAAGAGTTACCCTCAACAATAACAGAGGTATGTACAATCGACCGTACCCATCTCAGTTATACCCTATGGGGGCTATTAGCTGTAGTTTAAGAAAAGGACGAAACATCAGGATCTGACTTGGGTTAGAGTAAACCAAAATAGTGAATGGATTATTTGTGTTAGTTGACATTTCCAAAGGATATTGCAAGTGTGCTAGTAGATCTCCTTGTGAGACACCCAGATGGTACACTCTAAAATAGTGCAGCCAGATATGAGTACTACAAAGACATGCACTATAAGCCTTGAAGGGATAAATATACCTTAGTGCAGCCCGCGTCCCTAGTAAAGCGAGAACGTTAAGCAACTTGAAGAGCCACTGGATGGAGCAAAGGGAAGCTAAAAGCTAAAGAATGTCTTGTTCAAGTTTTCAGAATAAAGTGATAGGCATAAATATTAGCGGGAAATAAGAAAAGAGTTAATGAAGCATTATGAGTAAGATGTGGTACATGGATGACAACGGTAGATCAAAAGATGACAATATTACAAAATCTATAGTCAAGTTAAGGAAGAGACGAGAGGTGACAAGCCTTAGGACAAAAAAGAGTATAGGCCATACAGTCATGTCCTCATTTCAAGAAATAAGTTCACAGCTCTAGCGCGATTACCAAGAGGAAAAGTTAGACCCTAGAGTAATAGAACCAGTATGGATTGGTGAACAAGATAAACTAAACATGAATTAGGTACTGAGTGATTGATAATAGTCGGCATCATAAGAATTTAATATTTTGTTCCGAAAAAAATAGAATGGACAACAAAAGAAGATTCATGAGAAATTCAGAGAATGGTCATTCAGGAAGACGCTTCCCTACAGCAAGCAATGTGAGAAAAGTTCAACTTAAGGGACTGTATGTGCCAGTTATACTAAGTGTCACCCTCGTGAGTAAGGAATTTTTCTATCCTTGGTACGGAAGGATTACATCAAGGCAAGTAAGGGTCATCGATGATGTGAAAGGATGCCAAAGATGAAGTGTTAAAATATCTATAGGTAGGTCATCGTAGCTCCACCTCTTAGTACTCCCCAAAAGGGGGGAATATGGAATGATGTGGGGTTAAGCCAGAATTAAGTGGTTTTAGTAATTATGGAAAGGTAAAGGAAGAATGAGAAAAATATGAAAATATGATGAGATTGCAATTATCCCAAGCCTACATATATGTTACGATTGAAGAACATTAGCAAACACGACGTCAAGGAGAGGAAGTAAAGGTTCCTGCCCAAAATGTTAGTAATAGATAAGGAGTCGGTGCGAGCAGTAAGTTAAAACAAAGGAGATAACCCAAGAAGGATTACGTGGAAAATTGATATGAGAATGGGCCAACGAGTAGTTGGTAGTTGATTAAGGAAGAGCCTAGTTATGGACAAACAGGAGGTTACAAACGAGTCAGCAGATCGTGCAAGATAAACATAGTAAAATCCAATATAATGAACTCAGCCTCGCAGTAACGTCATTGTAATACTTAAGAAGTATTCAGATAGGTGTTGGGGTTGTTAAAGGTACCATAAGCGTATTGTGGGAATGAAAGATAGTGCCACTGGGAAGACAGTCAAAATATCAGTTCAGAAACAACCCTACAAGCACAAGGGCGTGGAGGTAAGTAATTACGAATAATTGTAGGCGAGGAAGGACATCAAAAATTTTATTGGGTATGCAATGTAATAAGCTCGCAGCTTTACAAGAGTCAGAGGGTCCTCCCTAAGTACTACACTGAAAGACTAGCTGAGGAAATGAGGAAGAAGGCTTCAACCTAAGCACAGTGACCTAAAGAGGAAATGGTCTTGTAGCAAAAATCTCACTACGACATTGTATGCACTCCACAAGAAAGTGGAACCTACCATGGCTAATGAACGAAATTAAGATCAAAAGCAATACTCGAGATCATATGAAGTTGCACAAAAATTCTGGCATGCGTGGTAACTAAGATAAGTTAAGTAGGCACGCAATAAGGAGGCAGAAAGACCAGGGAAAGTAATAGCTTACGTTTAAAAGAAAGCGGAGAAGGAACGGAAGGAATTATTGGATCAATGATGCAGAATTAGTTACGTTATGAACTCACTTAAGATTTCGGAGTAGTATCCATGTAGCATATATGTTGACAATCGTATAGTCGTAAAAGACTCGGGTATAAGTTAAAAGGAAAAAGTTGAGTCCAATCATAAACCAAGAGTTTAATTGTTAGATGATGATATCACGGATATTCCATAGCGTCCATCAAAGGCTCAAATAATAACTAATACCATGAGCTGCAGATCGAAAGATAGCTTGAGCATACATTAAGGTTGATTAGAGGGAAGATGAAACTAAAGAGTTACGTTGGCCAAGTAAATCAGGAGCCTGATTATTGGACCCAGAAAATTATAGAAATCGTGATTGAGAACATGGAAGGGCCACTCTTAATATTAGAGATACAAGAGAGATAGTACAACAGCCATATTCTTTGACGGCTCTACGATGAAGTCAGTCAGAATAGTGCCAACCTCATAAACAGTCAGTATGAAGGACCCACCGGATTGTATATGCACCGGAGGTGCAAGTATTATAATAGAGCTTCGAATTGTGGATGTAAATTATACATATGTGGAAGGGAGGTCATGAAAGAGATAGAAGATGTGATGCAAAATTTTAAGGTCAGTAAGTTAAAAGTGAACAACGTATGAGACACTCAAATGCAGATGGTTTTGAATTGTCTATACTTTAGACAAAAGGTTAGAAGCGCTAGGATTTAGTATCCAGGAATGATAGCAGCATCGTTAGTGGCAGATCTTCCAACATATGGTTTCTAAGTATCGAGAGGTCTAGCCAAGAGATTAAAGGAGAGTTAGAGGACAATGCGACGTCTCGCTTGATGTTCCAGAATAACACGAGGAAATATTTGGTGCAAGCAAATTGAAGGAAGGCGGAGAATAATAAATAGATATGTGTAGGTTGCAAGATAAAGTTGGGTAAAGCGGTAAAGTTTTGAGAAGATATGAGTAAGAGAAAAAAAAAAGCAAGTGAGAAGGTGACGAAAATGGATAAGTCCTCAAAATTAAGCCCATGAAAACAAGAAAGCTACTGGTTTCTCTATGTTATGAAAAGTTCAGTATAGTCTGAATGAACTCAAAGGAGTCTGAGACTAATAACGTTTAGAAGATGTGGAACGATGCCCTGGTAATAGAATAAGGGTGTAATTATGACGTTTGGGCCTTAGATTGAGTAATGATTTGAAGAAAATTTTATTAATTGTATGGAATTAAAATACCCACGTAAGGTGAATCGCATTGCGATGCTACAAAATACAATTACTGAAGTACAGTATCGCCCCTAAAGTGGATCAGGAAAATCACTTCAAATGTTCCACGATGCAACGTAAACCCTAGTGGTAATATATTACATAAGAAGTTTCAAGTCATCAATGGAAGGATGTAGATCAACATTGAGGTGAATCAACAATGGACGGGTAAAAGTTGTATTGTACGAGATAAGATAAGGCCATCAGTCTTAAGATGAACAGTAATGAAGAAGCGTTAATGGACTCAGATTCATACATATAGAATAAGCAACGAGAGTAACCTGGAGTTTGGTAACAGACCTCAGCAGCGATAAATCGAGGTAAGATGTACGGTATAGTACGACCTATCTAGCCGTAGTAAAGTCATATGAATAGATAACTGGGGCAATGAAACAAGATATAGCAATATTCCTAAAATTAACAAAAGTACCAAATGAAGAACTTCAGTATACCTATAGATGCCCAGAGGGACATCTTGTCAAGCTCTATATAAAAAGTCAGGCCTAGAGATTGGCTAAAAACAGGAGGAAAAAGGAAAGAAGAGTCGCATAGGCACACTTACAAGGTTAGAGTCGTACAGGTTGCATGATACAAGGTATCAACAGTTACAAGGTTGGAAGGATTCTGACTACAAGTCGTGGTGCGATAAAGAGGCCTAAAGGGGGAAATGCCCTGGCTTTTGGGATTCATTCACAAAACAGTTTCCTATATGGCAAGAGGAGTACTAAAGTATTCGCAAGAGCCGTGGGTTATGAGAATGACAAGTGCATCAGCCAACATTCGAGGACGAATGTTCCAAAAGGGGGAATGATGTTACACCCCACATTTTGTATATGAAAGTACACCATAAATAAATTGACGCGAGCTCGGGAATGAGATTATTTTGGGATTATAAGTATTATGCTATTCCAAACAAGTGATGAGAATATTCATGAAAGAGAGAGGGTAAGCAAATCGGAGAAACTGAAATTCCTCAAAGTTCGACAATTTGGGATAAAATACGGGTCGAGCGATAATACCCGATAATTATAGACTAGTACTATGAAAGGTACCATATAACCACGGTAGTATGATGTATAAAATATATTAAAAATATATAAAAATTTAAATAATTTAAGATAATTTTTAATTATGCGGGTAATTGGTTAATTATCGGGTAACGAAATATTACCTAATTAACTAATAAATGAATAAAGATTAATAATTTTCACCCAAAACGTGGCAGCTAGCCACATTTTAAAACCATGACTGTTAATAGATCTTCATTAGGTGGCAACCTAAGATACTAATTAAGAGACACTTCACCAAATTTAATAGAAGACTTGTAAAGTAATAAGTACACTTTGAATAAAGAGACCTACAATCAGAATGTTTCATATATTGAAGTTTAAACGTTCTATTAGCAATTCATATGTGAGCTTTTCACATTGGCAATGAAATTGCTTACAAAAATCCTTCAAAATAGAACGTGCCATTATAAAATCTTCAACAAAGTTCTGATTCTACACAAGGTTCCAATGAGAATTATTAAGAATCGTAGCAGCGTAAAATTTGCGGGTCTAAAGGTGTACGGTGTAATCTTTTTCGAGAATATTATACGGATTTTTCCTACTCCATGTATGTTATGGTTATACCTTCTTTCTTTTAGGAATGATTTATGTGACATGAACGAAATGAGAAAATGCACAACTTCCATAAATGATTCTATTCATAGAAATACTAGGGGTGTCTATATTCTTGATTCCTCATGTGAATTATTGTTATATCTTCTGTTCATGGGTCTCAGAAAAATACGTATTTGATAAAATTTATCGGAAAGACATATTGATTTCTATGGCATTCCGAGAAAATCTTATTAACGTATTTCTTTTGCATTTCATGCATTTATACATGTACATTTACCCATGACCAGATGGCATTATATATATATATATAT
>ML275049.1:0-15331 GCA_005239495.1 Nicotiana undulata | reverse complement strand
TGTGTGTGTGTGTGTGTGTGTGTGTGTGTGTGTGTGTGTGTGTGTGTGTGTATGTATATGGGTCATGGGAACGGTTATGGTGTTATATACGCACCACCACCTGATCAGCTGGTATACGTTGATGATTTTGCCCACAGTGGCCGATATGATATGATGGGATGCCCTCAGAGGCCTGATGATGTTATGAAACATGTACCTATGCATTACATGACATTTATACGCATATACATGACATTATAAATATTTCATGATTTATAGAGTTATACATACATACAGGTCGAGTCTTTTACTCAATGTTTCTCGCATGTCTATTGTCTACTGATTTTCATTCCTTACATACTCAGTACATTATTTGTACTAACGTCCCTTTTGCATGGGGACGTTGCGTTTCATGCTCGCAGGTCCCGATAGGCAGGTCGAGAGTCCACCAAGTAGGTGATCTGCTCAGCAGAAGATGTTGGTCCACTCCATTTGCTCCGGAGTTGCTTGTTTGGTGAGTATAATTTAGATGTGTATTGTTTGGTATGGCGGGGCTCTGTCCCGACCTTTACGATACTATGTATTCTTAGAGGCTTGTAGACGATGTCATGTATACAAATTCTTGTATGGCCTTGTCGGCCTATTTTAAGTAAATAAAGGATCATGCCGGCCTTATAGGCTCGTACGTCATATGTATAAGTTTGGATTATATGTTGGATCGTCCAATGTCGAGTATTTCTCCATGTTTTATTCTACCTATCTCATGATAGCCTCTCTAGATTATTTACCTATGATAGTATGATACGAAAAGATACGTTATGTTGGTACTCGGTAGAGTGAGGTACCGGGTGCCCGTCGCGGCCCATCGATTTGGGTCGTGACATGAACTTGTTCTTTTCTTGATCCTCCGGAGCAATGAGAATTTGATTGTAGCCGGAATACCCATCGAGGAAACAATTGGAAGCACGGCCCGCCAACCTATCAAGCATTAGTTCAAATAAGGGAAGTGGAAAATGATCTTTTCTTGTGGCTTTGTTGAGCTTGAGATAATCCATACACACCCTCCATCCGGTCACCATTCTTGTAGGAATGAATTTGTTTTTTCCATTGGTGACCACAGTCATGCCCCCTTTCTTTGGGACACATTGCACCGGAGATGTGCATGAACTATCGAATATGGGGTAAACAACCCTGGCATCCAACCACTTTATGATCTCCTTCGTGACCACCTCTTGCATTGCTTCATTTAGCCTCATTTGATGTTCAATAGAGGATTTTTCACCCTCCTCCAAAATAATCTTGTGTATGCAAAAGGCGGGGCTTATGCCCCGGATATCCGCCAATGTCCATCCAATTGCTCTCTTCCTCCTTTGTACCACCTCCGATATGGACTCTACCTGTATGTTAGTCAAACAAGAGCAAAGAATAGCCGGTAAAGTAGCAGAAGGGTCAAGAAATTCATACCTGAGATGCGGAGGCAATGACTTTAACTCCAAAGTGGGAGGCTCCTCGATTGAGGGCTTTGTTGGAGGAGTCCTTCGATTTTCAAGATCCGAGGATAACTTGTGGGGTTAATAAGTGTACGACCCTATTCCTTGCAATGCATTCACACATTCCACATAGCCTTATTTCTCCTCATCATCATCAAGGTTGAGCAAAAAGGCTTCCAAATTATCCTCAACATTAATTGTGGCACTAGCATCATCAATAATCACATCGGTCAACAAATCCACGAACAAACAAACTTCATTGCTATTTGGTTGCATCATAGATTTGCACACGTGGAAGACCGCCTTTTCATCAGCCACCCGAAAAGTGAGCTCACCAACTTCCACATCAACAAGAGCCTTCCCTGTAGCAAGGAAAGGTCTACCCAAAATAATAGGCACATCATAGTCCACTTCACAATCAAGAATCACAAAGTCTGCCGGGAGGATAAACTTGTCAACATGAACCGACACATCATCAATAATACCCAATGGTCTCTTCATAGTATGATCCGCCATTTGTAACCTCATGGATGTGGGTCTTGGTTTCCAAATTCCCAAAGTCTTGAACACCGAGTAGGGCATCAAGTTGATACTTTCCCCAAGATCACATAAAGCTTTGGCAAAGTCGGCGCTTCCAATGGTACAAGGAATTGTGAAAGCGCCCCGATCTTCCAATTTAGGAGCCATTGAGTTCAAAATAGCACTCACTTGATGTGTCATATTGATAGTCTCACAATTCATCGACCTCTTCTTGGTCACCAAGTCCTTCATGAACTTTGCATAACCCGACATTTGCTCTAAAACGTCAACCAATGGTACAATGATGGACAAACTCTTCATCATGTCAATAAACTTTTTGAATTGGTTCTCACTATTTTGCTTTGCAAGCATTTGAGGGTATGGGGGAGGAGACCTTGGCATTGGTTCCTTATCCTTTGGCACTACCGGTTCCGGCATGTCAATTACGTGTTCCCTAGACGGGTTCAGTTCTTCTTGTGTCTCCTCCACTTTTTCATCAATATAAATTCTCACTTCTTCATTAGCTTGAACCACATTGCTTGGCATTTCATCTTCTTGCACCACTACATCATCATCCACAATTCTTATTTGATTTGAGGTGTTTGCATCTCCACATTTTCCACTTTTTGTAGTCACGGACATAGCATGTTGTATTATTCCCACCATTTGGGTTCACCACTATATCACTTGGTAGTTCCCCCTTAGGATGAGTGTTCAAGGCTTGCGAGATTTGACCCAATTGAACTTCCAAATTGCGAATAGAAGTGTTGTGATAGGCTAGTTGAACATCGGAGTCGGCATTCTTCTCCGGTCGATTCGCCCTATCTCATTATTGGAAGATCTTAGGCCTTGAGAAGGATAGAGAGGTGGATTGCTCGTTTGTTGAAACATCGGGGGCCTTTGAAAACCTGACCCCCCGATTGTTGTTGTTGTTCCACCCTCCTTGGTTGTTACCTCCCCAATAGCCTTGATTATTTCCACTCCAATTGCCTTGTTTATTTTGACCATTCCAATTTCCTTGACTGCCTTGATTGTTCCAATTACCTTGGTTGTTTTGATTGTTCCAACCACCTTGATTGCTTGAATTCCAATTTCCTTGATTTCCTTGTGGTCGCCATTTTTGTTGACTTGGGACTTGATTGTTGCTTCTTTGCCCTTGGAAGTTGTTCACATATTGTACTTCCTCCTCTTGCTCATTGCATTGTCCATCTTGATCAAATCCACTATCATCTTTCTCATAATTTTCAACTAGGTTTTACACTTGAGGACCCCTTTACCTCCTCTTGTTCACCATCAAATTAACTCCCTCAATTGCATATACTTGCTTCAAACCTTGCACTTGTTGTAGTTGAGCTTTGGACAATTGATTCATTATGGTGGTCAACGCGGCAATTTCTTTCCCATGATCATGTAACTCTTTGTGGAGGTGAATCACATTTGGATCACCTTGAGGCACATTAGCTCTACTTTTCCATGCCGATGAAGCGTCTGCCATTTCGTCTAAGATATCACAAGCCTCTGCATATGTCGTTGACATGAAATTTCCACCGGCAAGTTGGTTGACCACGCATTGATTTGTAGTGTTGACCCCCCTATAGAAAGTTTGTTGAATCATAGCCTCAATCATGTCATTGTTGGGGCACTCTTTGACCATTGTTCGATACCTTTCCCATATCTCGTGCAAAGGCTCGTTGGGTTCTTGTTTGAAATCTAGAATCTCATCCCTCAGAGTTTCCATATGCCGGGAGAAAAGAACATGGAAATAAATTTCTCGGCCAATTCATCCCATGTATGGATAGAATGATTTGGCAACCTTTCTAGCCAATCCAAGGCCTTCCCCCGTAGAGAGAAAGGGAATAGTCTCAACCGTAAAGCATCCTCGGAGACATTGTTTTGTTTACTCCCCCAGCAAGTGGCAACAAACCCTTTCAAGTTCTTGTATGCATTTTGACTCGGATCCCTGGTAAAGAATCCACGTTGTTCCAATAGTGTAAGCATAAAGTTTGTGATTTGAAAATTTCCCACCCTAATGTGGGGTGGGACTATGGCACTTGCATGTCCTTCATTTGGAAACACCCAGTATGTTGCCGCTCTTGGAGGAGGTGGGGGTGGGAACGTGAACATTATCTTGAGGCGAGCAACCTCGTCTATTTTCTTGAGGTTCAAGAGGAACCTCATCAACTTGATCATCATCCACGTCCTCCCCCAATGGCATGTTTCCAAGAGGATCATTGATGTTGAGAGCCATTGTATCACCTACAATTGTTTCACAAAGAGATTAGTAACCGGAAGGAAAAGAAGACAAATCACACACAAAACAAAATATATAGCTAAATCCGTTTCTAGCTCCCCGGCAGCGGTGCCAAATATTGATGTCGCCCAAACTCACACCACTAATTGGGACTGTGAGGCGGTCGATGCAATTATAAATACCTAACACGAGTCGGGGTCGATTCCACAGAGAGCTTTATGTGGGATTAGGTATATACCTAGCCTAGTGTATGATGTGCCCAAGATTGCACTTCCACATATTCAGTTGTTTTTTTCTACTTCTAGTTTGTATGTTAATGCTTGTAATTGAAAAATTAAGAGACACTGTTTTTGGTATTGTTGTTTTTCAAGTTTATAAAATAACTAGGGTTGTAACTTCCGCCATACCTAACGGATTGAGAGATTTAGGGCATATTCAATTGATCGGGATACAATATAGCAATCACACGCGGTTACTCACTCTATACCTCTCGGTAGTTTGAGTGATTTTGCCCAATTTGGCTTTCTCAAGTCCAAATGGGTATTTCACTAAACAAGTGATATATGCTCAAGTCGGGTCTTACTATCTCTAGATTCGACCCTTTAATTGGGGCTATCAATTTCTTGAGTTCACCCCAATTTCTTGTTAGACAAGTTTTCCTAGACTTAGTCTCTCTTTCTCAAGTAGAGACTAAGTCAATTAGGCATGAATAAATATTTGCAACCATCAATTCTAAAATTCAAGCAAGAACTAAGCTAAATATCATATACCCAATCATAAATAAGCCTTAATCAATCACCCATTAAGTACCTATTCTAGGGTTGGGTCACAACACTAGCTATGGGTTTAGCTACTCATGGAAAATGCATAAATTAAAGAAGAATTTAAGATAAAATTCATAATAGATAATTAAGAGAAGAAAATCTAATGTTAAAATGTTAAACTAATACAAGGTTACCCAATATAGTAAAGAAAAACAACTATCTATTCTCAAGTGCACCCAACTTAACCTAAAAATGACAAAAAGATCTATTTATACCCAGCTAAAATTGTCAGACAAAATTGCCCCTGCGGAGGTTAAGAGGCCGCACAATTCTGTGTGCGGTCCGCACTTTGAAACTTGGCTTGACAGGTTGGACTTCTGCGGCCGCACAATTCTAGGTTGCGGTCGCACTTCTTCAACTTCTGCGGACCGCACATTTCTTAGTGCGGTCTCACTCTTGATTCTGCGATCGCATAATAATGGTGCGGTCCACATTTCTTAACCTGGGATTTTGACAAGGGGAACTTCTACGGACCGCACATTTCTGAGTGTGGTTGCGCTCTTGATTCTGCGGACGCATAATAATGGTGCAGTCCGCACTTTTTCATGGCCCAAAAGTCCATCTCTCTGAACCTCATCTTCTGTGGCCGCACAATAACTGTGCAGTCCGCACTTTGCAAAGAAATTCTATCAAAGGCATCCTTATGTTCTACGGACGCACTCACTATTATGCGGTCCACATTTTGCCCTTTCTAGCCTTGTTTTGGTCCTTCTCCAAAATTACTCCTTCTTGAGTTGATTTTAATCTTTTTAGCTTATATTCCAACACTCCTCCAAGAAAGCACATTTTATTAGTTTTTGGGAATACTTTTAAGCAATTTTGAGCTAAAACGAAAGTAAAAGAGTGCAAATTAGTAGTCAAAATCCCTACTTATCAACGAACGCTGAAGTTAAATGTGAGTTGAGAGAAAAATAGCAAGGCATTTTGCAAGCAATTCTTGTGTGATTCAAGTGTGCGGACCTGAAGCTACATGAACCAGATAGAAGAACTAGCTCCAAGTGTTTGTCTTTTCTTCTAGTTTCAATGTAGTAGGTGTTTTTAAATTGTACCTATCAGTTTTATCTAGAAGCACTTATATTAGGTACTCTGAGTATTCAAGTTAGAGTTAACTTGAAGTTTTCGTAACAGTTAGAGGCTGGTTGCCACAACAGAATTAGAGGTGATCCTTAAGTTTACAAAGAGTTTTGTAAATGTTGTTTTGGCTTAGTGATTTAGTGAAGTGTTGGAAAAATCCTACTGAGTACTAGGTCATGATTTTTTCACCTTTTGAGCCGGGTATTTTCCATGTAAAAATACTTGTGTTCTTTACTTTCTGCATTTACTATTTTCGCAACAGTAGTATAAGGAACACATAGAAGAACCAGATCCTTCTATAATGAGTGCACGCGAAAATTGGGCACCACACACAAATCACCCTCCGTCTTGTGTGACATTGAAACATAAAATATCATTTTCAATTACCATTTGTATATCTGGTTATTTTTCAATTTCTCCCTATTTAAAATGCTATGGATTAATATATTTCATTACTAGATTTCATAGAAGCGTTAAGGGTGCTCTTTCTGAAATGTATTTGCTGTTTTCACTTTGCTAAAATAAAAATTCTTAAACAACATACTCAACAGTTATTTCAGAAAAGGAGAAGACCCTAGGCTCTGGTGACTGGCGACACAAGAGAAGACCATTTTACATCGCACACTAACTATGGTCGCGCCGGTCGGCGGCCAGCCACCTCCAACGGCTGGTCAGCCTATACACGTCCCCCCCATAATTCCTACCCCCACAAACCAAATAAAAACACCATTGGATTACTCCCATATTCTCAAACCAGCCACGCTTAATGCTGCAATCAGTTCTAACCCAAAGTCTAGTGTGGAGATTGAACCAGTATCCCCTCGTCGTGCAACGGTAATCAATGGCGAACCTATCGTAAAGTTAACTGAGGCAGAAGTTGATCGTATGAATATAATTGAGGGTCTTCAATATGCTGTAGTATGTAAATTCTCTTATGGATGGCTTGATATTGCTGAGTTACGTAAAATAATTCCTGCCCAGTGTGGAATCAAAGGAGATTGTAATATAGGGTATCTTCGAGATAGACATATTCTGCTCAGATTAACACTATGGCAAGAATACATCAATTTTACGTCGAAAAATGTTTATTATATGAAGTCTAAAGATGGATTTGAATATCAATTAAGAACATTGTTATATGATGCTAAATTCAAAGTTGAAGAAGAAACTCCTAAAGTGATGGCATGGATTTCTTTCCCTAATCTTCTGCCTACTTTCTTTGTTAAAGAATATTTATTTTTGTTAGCTTCATCTGTGGGGAAGCCACTACATCTGGATGTGGCTATTATCAATAAAACTCGACCAAGATGTGCACGGGTAAAAGTTCTTGTCGATCTACTAGCAGAATTACCAAAGAAAGTTAGAATGGATATAGAGAATGAAACGACGGGAGAAATACGTACTGAATGGGTCAAAATTAATTATGATTATCTTCCTAAATGTTGCAACACTTGTAAATTGCAAGGACATGATGAATATGAGTGCTGGAGAATTCATCCGGAATTAATGGAGAGTAGAGAAGAAAATATACAAGGAAGAGAAAAGGCTCATGGTGGATATATTGTTGAATCAAATGAGCAGACAAGTAGAAATAATGATAAACAACCAATTATGATTCTATCTAGTGGAAAAGTGGTTGGTAATGCAAAGAAACAATGGAAGGAGGTAAGGGATAATAGAGTGAAGCATGGTACAAAACAGGCTGAAAATCACACAGTAACTGGAAAAGAAATTGTTCCAGTGGATCAAGGTGTAAGGAAGCAAAGAGGAACTCATCTTATACATACAACTAATCAATTTGCAGTACTGGAAGATGATAACTCGGAACAAAGAGGTAATAAGGCATTGGCTGCGCAAAGTAATGCTCCTCCAAATGCTAATGAAAGTGGGAAAGACACCACAAGGTCAGAGAATAAAATTGAATCACCAGGGAAGGATTTAAATGTAGATGCAACAGACTTTAATCCTAATCAAACTGGGATTGAGGCTACAAATGGCAGGAAGGGAGAAATCAAAGTACATAAAGGCAAAGCAGGTGAATCCACAACACAATGGGTTACTCGATCTTTTGGAGCAAACAATGTTATAACAAATCAGTCATGTCAGGAGATTACATCACAAACTTTGGCTACATCACCTATAGAAGAGCAAGAAAATTATGAAAATAGGGTAAATAGGGTAAATTTCACTAAAGGAAGATTATGGTACGACCAAGTAGAGGATCAAACTTGTAAAGACCCGTAAAATTTCTTGCTTAAAATAATGCCCGAATAAGTCCCCGAGTGGTTAACTCTGTGGAAATTCTTAAAACGGACCTTAATTTTTGTAAAAATACCCCAGATTTGAAAGGACTTAATTTTTCCAGAAATTGGGGGTTATATGGCGCACTATGCGATCGCATAACGCGTATGCGAACCGCATAGTGTTCGCATACACAGGCAGATCGTTGCCCAATTGAAGGGGTGTTATGCGACGCATAATGCGGTCGCATAACGTGTATGCGGCGCATAATGTGATCGCATAATGTGTATGCGGACCGCATAAGGGTCGCATACCCGGGCAGAATGTTTTCAAAATTTGGCCCACCTGGGGGCCATTCTGCGGTCCAATATGCGGACCGCATGTCAGGAATGCGATCGCATTCCTGACCGCATATTCGACACGGTCTTTTAATTTTCTAAATTTTTATACCCGGCCCCAGTTTCATTTAACCCCCGCCTACTTTCATTTTAACAAGTTTTCTGAACAAATAGAGAGAAGGAAAAGAGAGTTCTTGAGAAAGGAAGTGATCCTTCCACAAAAGTAAATTTCAAGGTCTCTCAGGCCTGGCAATTCGAGTAATCCCCTTCTTCCCCATTCTAGCAGGTAAGGGTTCCAGCCCCTTTTCTTTCTTTTCATTTAATTTTCTGATTTTTTTTAAAACAAAGGGAGGGTTGGTCTGGATTGATTCTTAGAAATATTAGCTAAGACCTTGCATGCATGTTTAATAATGGTGCTAATCTAATAAGAGGGAGTGGGTTGAGGAAAACTTCACAAAGATAGGGTCGGAAATCTAATGGGTCCACATAGTGCTTGACAAAATGCTTGAGAGAGTCTGAATTGCATGCATGACTTCAAATTCTGAGTTGAATATGTCTAATTGTGAACTAGATTGACGGTACTAGTCGGTTCGGTGGTTGTGGGTTAAAGTTGAAAAGGGAAACTCGACTCCAGGTATGTATGGCTAACTTTAATCTTTGTAAAATCACTTGTGGTGTTCGAGCATACGGTACGTGTATTGTTATAAATATGTGCAACTGGTTGTCCGAATTATGTTGATGTGTGAAGTGTAATACTTGTCTGTCTTTAGTTGACCACCACACTACCACGTTATGAAAAACGGTGCTAACAGGATAATAAATCCAAGAGTATGAGTGTATATGCTAAAAGCTATGTAAAGAAGTTGTATACTTATTGCTGAAATCTTCTGTGATTGAACTGTGAATTGTCATCGTTGGAATGAGATGTAATTGTTAGGTGGGATCGGGTTGCGCGCCGCAACAGGGGAGATAAGGGTGATATGTAAGAAGTGATAAGGGTGTGATTGTGATTGTCAGGTGGAGTCGGGTTGCGCGCCGCAACAATTGTCAGGTGGGATCGGGTTGCACGCCGCTATAGGAGGAATAAGGGTGAGATATGAGGAGGGACTTGGATGGAATTGAAATTGTTTTTGATAAGGTGGAACTTCCATTGTATATCTTTCTATGTCTTGTGCAGTAACGTTGTGACTCTCTGTCTATCTCTTGCCTGTGCATTATTGAGTTTACTAGAGTAAAGTTTGTTCATGCATACCCGTGCAATTCAAATGTACTGACATCCCTTTTGCCGGGGGCGCTACATTCTTGTGATGATTGTAGGTGGTTCTATAACAGGTACTTCAGCAGACCGACAGTAGTGCCTCCCCCTCGTCCTATCAGCTGTTTTGGTGAGCCCCTCTTCTCTCGTTGCCCAGTGTGGCTCATGCCATCTTTCCTCCCGGATTCTTACTGTGGTACTTGTGTAAGGTATAGCTGGAGCCTTGTTACCGGCAAGTATTGTATAACTCCATTGTACTCTTAGAGGCTCAGTAGACACAATGTGGGTAGTGTACATATGTATTTTGGGTAAGTGATGGTACGGTTCGGAATCGTGATCCACGCTGGAAAATATTGTATGTGTTTTGTAAGTATTTAGTATCATATGTTGGTAATGATAAAAAGTAGAAATGAATCCAAGTTGTAAGTTTATGATTAAGTCTAAACGGCTATTTCACATGAATAATGTATATTGAGATCACGGGGTGACGCGTGGGGTGGGAAAGGCAAATTCGATGTCCGCTTGACCGGGGTCCTCCGGTTGAGTGCCGGTCGTGTCCCTCGGTTTTGGGGCGTGACAAAACTGATGAAGAAGATGAGGAAACAATGGAGGAAGATGATCATGGAGATGAAGATCAAAGTGTTACTGCCAACATGGGACAACTGGAGATGCAACAATGTGGAACAGAAGAGAAAATACCAAGGAATGATGTTACCATTGATGAACCAAATAGTTCTAACCAACAATTCAGTGGAGATCCTATTGATCCAGGTGATAAAGTAATACAACCTAATGAGATTGATATTTAAAGAGCAGGTGGAAAACAGCAAGCGAGGAATGAAGCACTGGTGATTCACGGATCAGTTCCAGCTGATATTGTAGGTCAGGGGGCAAAAGACATGAGTTTAATAAATAATACTCTCAATAATCAGTTGGTTGCAAAGGAGATAATTAATGATGATGAAGAGGAACAAATACGCAAAGGCAAAGATCTTGATACGAAATCATCTGCCCAAAATTTCATGCATGTTGCTAGGCAAGGGGATTTATCACCTAGACAAATTGAGAAGGGCAGATCAGCAGGGAAGGGCAGAAGAAAACTATCCAAGGAAGTGTCCAATGTGCAAGCACCTGGTGTTCAAACTCGAAGAACAATCTCTAAATCAGTCAATTAACGATGAATGCCATGATATGGAACATACGCTCTGTTAAAACAAAGAGAGCGTTTGAGAGATTGATTCTTATGCACAGAAGATACAAATTTCAGTTCATAGGCTTGATGGAACCAATGCAACAAAGGAGTAAATTGGAGAAATATCGGAGTAGAATAGATTTACCACTGGCCATCAGAAACATATCCAATAAAATTTGGGCCTTCTTTGATAAAAACTATGAAGTTACAGTGGTGATGGATATGGTCCAGCAACTTACATTGAAGATCTTTGATTCTGAAAATCAACAAGAGTTTTATCTAACTCTTGTGTATGCAAAATATGATGCAATGGAAAGGATAGAACTATGGGATTCTTTGTATGCACTGGCTAATGATATAAATCTTCCATGGCTTGTAGAGGGAGACTTTAATGTTATATGGGATGCGGAAGAGAAATTTGGTGGCTTGCCTGTGCATACAAATGAAGTGGATGACTTTAGACATTGTGTCAACACTTGTAATTTATTTGATCTTGGTTTTAAGGGAAGTATATATACATGGTGGAATGGGAGAGCTAAAGAAGATTGTATATTTAAGAGACTGGATAGATGCTTGGCAAATGTGGAATTTCAAAATTTATGGCCTGGATTGGAGATTGAACATCTGTCCAAAACAGGGTCCGATCACAGCCCTATGTTGATCGCCCTAAACGCAACAGTTGAGCCAATAAACAAATCTTTCAGGTTTTTGAACTTTTGGATTAAGCACGACTCTTTCAAGAATGTAATTCAAGAGAATTGGCAAGCTAATTTCCATGCCAATCCCTTTATTTTGTTCCATCACAAAATGAAAAAACTGAAGAAGGCCCTAGAAAAATGGATTAAAGATACTTATAGAGACGTTTTTCAAAAAATATCGAGCCTTGAGGAGGTTGTTAAAGTTCATGAAGACCAGTTTACATTGAGACCTACACTGGAAAATAGGGAAAGATTACAACGTGTACAAGCGGATCTATACAGAGTCATGGCTTTAGAGGAGGAATTTTGGAAGCAGAAATCTGGTATGACATGGTTCAAAAGAGGGTGATAGAAATACAAAATTCTTCCATGTTCATGTTAAAGGAAGAAGAAAGCAGATGCAATTAAAGAGAATTCAATCGAGCAATGGCCAGAGGTTAGATGAAACAGAAGATATTGTTGGGGAGGCAGTACAATTTTTCACTGAACAGATCTGTGAAGACAGCATTCCTAATGCATTTAGGATCCTTGATGATATTCCTAATATGCTGGATAGGGAGCAGAATCAACAACTATTCAAACAACCTACGAGAGAAGAAGTTAAAAAAGTCGTATTTGGGTTGAATGGGGAGAGTGCTGGAGGACCTGATGGATTTAATGGGTGTTTATTCCAATCCTGTTGGGACATTATAGAGGAATATGTGGTGGAGATGGACAAGGCGTTCTTCAATGGGCAGGAGCTTCCGAAATTTGTAACTCATACAAATTTGGTCTTATTACCTAAGAAAAAGGAAGTGGTGACATTCTCAGATATGAGACCAATAAGTCTGAGTAATTTCATCAATAAAGTTTTTTCAAGGGTATTACATGAAAGGCTAGTTGAATATCTTCCAAATCTTATTTCGGATGAACAGGAAGGATTTGTAAAAGGAAGAAGTATAGTGGAAAATATATTGCTCACTCAGGAAATCATCACTGACATGAGATTGAGAACTAAAGCAGGGCCTAATGTGGTGATCAAATTAGACATGATGAAGGCATATGATCGACTATCTTGGTTATTTTTAACCAAGGTTTTGCGGAAGATGGGATTGATGAAAGGTTCATTCGATGGGTGTTTGGGATCATATCCAACAATTGGTACTCTGTACTTATTAATGGGCAACCTCATGGATTTTTCAGGTCGACGAGAGGAGTAAAACAAGGTGATCCTTTGTCACCAACTTTATTCATTCTAGCGGCAGAAGCTCTATCTAGGGGTTTGAATGCTCTTCACCTACACGTGCATTTTCATGGATTTGGATTACCAAAATGGAGCCCAAAGATCAATCATCTAGCATATGCTGATGATACGATTATATTCTCTTCCTCTGATGATAATTCTTTGGCCTTGATCATGGAGGTATTATTTGCATATGAAAGGGCCTCCGGACAGAAAATAAATAAAGCCAAATCGGCAGTTTACTTGCATCATTCCACAGAGGAGGAGGTCGTGAGAAAAGTTGAAAGAGTTACGGGGATTGGAAGACAAGATTTTCCATTCATCTATCTTGGTTTCCCCATACTCTACTCTAGAAGAAAACAGGACTATTATCAAGGCATGATCACTAAAGTTATGAATAAACTACAATCTTGGAAAGGGAAGTTATTATCCATTTGGGGTAGGGAAGTGTTGATCTCACATGTATTGCAAAGTATGCCTATTCACTTGTTATCAACAGTGAATCCACCTAAATGTGTTATCAATAAGATTCACAAATTATTTGCAAGGTTCTTTTGGAGTAACTCTGTGGATGGTAGGAAAAGACACTAGGCTTCTTTGGATACCCTATTCTTGCCTTGTGAAGAAGGAGGAGTAGGATTTAAATCACTTCATGATATATCTAAAGCTCTATTTAGTAAGCTATGGTGGAATTTTAGAACTAAGCCTTCATTGTGGAGTTCATTCATGAGTCAAAAATATTGCAAAAAGCTAAATGTTTTGGTAGTGCCATGGAGAGGTGGATCACATATATGGAGAAAAATGTTAGAATGTAGGGATCTTGTAGAACATGAAATCCTATGGAAGCCTAAAATGGGATCTTCTTTATTTTGGGTTGATAATTTGACTGGCTTGGGATCCTTATATTTTGTGACGCCAATGGACTACTATTGTGATGAATCAATTAACAACATTTATGATGTGGTGAATGAAGGTGTTTGGGATGAGGAGAGGCTTCATGAGATTATCCCTGCTGATCTAGATACTTACATAATAGATAATATTGATCCTCCATCAGAGATCAGGACGCTAAATAAGGCAGTATGGAACATGGATTCAAAAGGAAATTTTACGATCAAAACAGCTTGGGAATACCTTTGGAAAAGGAAGGATGAGGCTATAAATTACAAAAATATGTGGGTGAAGGGCTTACCATTTAAAATTTCATTCTTTATGTGGAGACTTTGGAAAGGAAGGTTGTTGTTAGACCATGCATTAAGGAGGATGGGTTTTATACCTTCAAGGTGCTGGTGTTGTCAAAATCCGACGGAAGAATCAATAGCTCATGTATTCTTTCAATCATATGCTGCAAAAAAGGTTTGGAGCTATTTTTTCTCACACGCAGGCTTATCAATGGAAGGACTAAATTTGCAGCAAGCCATAGTTAAATGCTGGACAGTGGATGTAATTCCTAGGCTCAAACCTATATTCCTTGATTTGCCTTGTATTATAAGATGGGAATTATGGAAAAGGAGGAATAGTATCAAACATGGAGAGCCAGTGTCGATCAATAGAGTAGTGTTACAGATAAACACTAGAATTCAATCTCTAATCAAGGTAAAGAAACCAGGAGTGTACGATGTTCCATATAGATGGCCTGATATTTTGCTAATGATGGAGAGATATCTGCCTAGGTTGACCATCACCAAGGTGGTATGGGAATTTCCAGATGAGGGATGGATCAAAATTAATACGGACGGGGCATCAAGGGGCAATCCCGGCAGGAGTTCGATTGCTTATTGTTTAAGGGATAAATATGGTGACATTATATATTGTCACGACCCGAAATCCCATCTTCAGGCTGTGATGGCGTCTAACATTGAACCCGCTAGACAAGCCAACGTTCTGGTTAAATTTGCTACTTTCTTCATTTATGATATCTAAAAGAAAACAAATAAGCTTGAACAATTAAATAAGAATGCGGAAGCTAAGAATTTATCAACTTAATATAATAAATATTATGAAATTCCGTACATAAACACCCAGAACTGGTTTCACAATTTCACGGACAGTCTAAGATTACTAAACACAAGAGTCTGAAATAAACAGATGTAGTTGTCTAGAAATACAAGATAAGACAGAAAAGGGAAGAGATAAATGGTGACCCCAAGGCCTGCGGACGCCTGCAGGTCTACCTCGGTGTCGGCGTGGACTGAAGGATACTCCCTCGCTCAATGTCCACTGGGTCCGGCGCTGTAATCTGCACAAC
>MDKH01066739.1:0-18463 GCA_005239495.1 Nicotiana undulata | reverse complement strand
GAGATCACTGACGATCGGAGCATCTCATTCAGTCACACAGGAGACTCGAGGTTGACCCGCAGATGTTCGTGGGCCTTAACGTCACCTTCTACTTTCCACTTTGAGCTCTGTCTTACTTTGTATTTCAAGACAGCCCTATGTATTTATTTCAGACCTTTTGTTTGTAGTAGTCTCTTAGATAGTCTGTGAGTAGGTGACACCAGTTCTGGGATTTTGTATATGGGTTGTGATTCGCATCTGCTATGTTATGTTTTGGTTATTTTTTCTAAATTCATGTTGCGGGCCATCGATGCCCTAGTTAATTTGTTCGTTTCAGTCATTGATGAGTTATATTCAGTTAAAACGTTGGCTTGTCTAGCGAGTTCACCGTTGGACGCAGTCATGGCCCGAAGGTGGGATTTTCGGGTCGTGACATTCGGAGATGAGTTTTAAATTCTTTTCAGTTCTCAAAAAGCCGAATCAGTTTGAATGAACTGAGGAATGTCAACAGGCTCTTAAATATCTGAAGGCTTATCTGTCAAAACCCTCGCTGCTATCAAAGCCAAAGGAGGGGGAGAGGTTGTATGTCTATCTTGCCATTGCAGAAATTGCCGTAAGTGCAGTACTGGTAAGGGAAGACAAAGGTAAACAATCTCCAATTTATTATGTTAGCAAGACTTTATTAGATGCTGAAACTAGATACCCACATCTAGAAAAATTAGCCTTAGCTCTAGTCATGGCAGCTAGAAAGTTAAGACCATATTTTCAATGTCATCCAATCAATGTTGTGACTTCATATCCATTAAGAAATATTCTACATAAACATGAATTGACGGGAAGTCTAGCTAAATGGACTATAGAATTAAGTGAGCATGACATAATATATCAGCAAGGACTGCAACAAAGTCTCAAATTCTAGCTGATTTTGTCGCTGATTTTAATAATAGCATCGTCCCTGAAGTAGAAAAAGAGTTACAACTCTTAACGGGGCTAATCCGGGTATATGGACCCTATTTACTTACGGCTCTTCTAATATAAATGGAGTCGGCCTAGGCGTAGTCTTAATATCACCCACAGGTGAAAAGATACGGCAAGCTATTAAATGTTATCCCATAACTAACAATGAAGTTGAGTACGAAGCTGTCATTGCAGGGCTCGAACTGGAACGGGAACTCTCAATCGAGTAGATCGTGATCAAAAGCGATTCTCAACTGGTAGTAAACCAGATGCAGGGGACTTATATTGCTCGGGAGACTCGGATGCAACAGTATCTGGAAAAGGCACGAGATCTCGTAAGGAAATTCAAAACATGGAAGGTTATACAAATACCTAGAGAGGAAAATGCAGAAGCGGATGCATTAGCTAACCTCGCAGCAGTTACAAAAGTAACAAATAAAGACAATGCAATTGTCGTTCACCTGTTTCATTCAGCAATTGACCAGGACAAAAATGAGGTAACATTTAACAATTTAACCTGGGATTGGAGAAACGAATTTTAAATTTTTTGCAGAATGGCACCGTACCTAAAGACAAAAAAGTGGCTCAAGCACTTCGCCGAAAAGCTACACGGTACTGCCTCATTCGCAATTCTTTATATCACAAAATATTCGGAGGTCCCTTAGTGAAATGTCTCGAACCTAATCAAATGGAGTTCGTGATGAGGGAAGTCCACGAAGGACACTGTGGAAATCATGCAAGGGCGAGATCCTTAGTCAAAACCCTAATCAGAGTAGGGTATTATTGGCCCAAGATGGAAGAAGAGGCCGAAAGCTTCGTAGCTAAATGCGACAAATATCAACGATTTGCTAACAACATGCATCGACCAGCACAGGTATTGCACCCAGTGATATCGCCATGGCCGTTCATGAAATGGGGCATGGACATAGTGGGACCCCTTCTCCCAGCTAAAGGAAAGGTACAGTTCTTACTCGTATTAATTGACTATTTCACAAAATGGGTGGAGGCAGAAGCTTTCAAAGTGGTGCGAGAAAAAGAAGTGAAAAGCTTCATATGGTAAAACATAATATGTCACTTTGGAATACCGAAGGAGATCGTATGTGATAATGGCCCGCAGTTCATAGGCTCGCAAATCACATAATTCTTCGAAAGTTGGCAAATCAAACGAATCACGTCATCACCATATCACCCCGTGGCTAATGGGCAAGCTGAATCGACAAACAAAGTCATCGTCAACAACCTAAAGAACGGTTGGAGAAAACCAAGGTAAAATGGCATGATGAGCTACCAGCAGTGTTATGGGCTTACCGAACAACTTCAAAAATAACTACAGGGGAAACTCCATTCGCGCTTGTTTATGGCTCAGAAGCTTTAATACCGGTGGAGATTGGCGAACCAAGCATAAGTTTTACAACAGCCACGGAGGATGCAAACAATGACGAGTTAAGGACCAATCTGGACTTGCTCGAACAAAAAAAGGAAGTTGCTCTAATAAATATGGCAGCTCAAAAATAAATCATAGAGCGATATTACAACCGAAAAGCTCACCTCAGATTTTTAAAAATTGGGGACTTTCTTCTCAAAAAAGTCTTCCAGTCAACAAAAGAAGCTGGTGCGGGAAAGCTGAATCCAAATTGGGAAGGACCCTACAAAGTCCGAGGCATCGCTGGGAAAGGCGCTTATGAATTGGAGGCCATGGATGGCAGGATCTTACCAACCAGTTGGAATGCCATCCACTTGAAGAAGTATTACTTCTAAGGAAAAGAAATACCCACGGTCAGGTATCACTACGTTCGATTTTATATTCGTACTGCTAAAATTTTACTAACCGTTTTAGATGATAGGCAAAAATCTAACCCATCACCAGATGATGATATTAGACCCGCAAAGACGCGAGGAAGTAACTGAATTCCCGGTCTAGGGTTACACTTTCTGATGGATGTTTTAAAGGGTTAAGCAGTCATCATCTGAAAACTATATACCTTCGAGTCCCGTATGTTTTTCCTTTTCAGGAAAAGGACCACAAGGAAGGAATAGTCAAGTGCTCATGATTTCATTTTTCAAAGCTCAAACACTTGGGGGACTATACAGTATGGAAGGCAAAGATGAAGCGAAGAATACTATCAAAAAGTCAAAGCTCGAGCTTGAGGATCCATCTACCCAACAAGTCAAGTGATACGAGAAAAATCAAAAGAGCCAAAGACTCAAAACACAAAGCCTGATTCAAAAAAACCTTCGAGAATATGTTCGTAAATGTAAACGAATATTCAGGTTAAAAGGCAAAATATTAGTTACGAGGGAGAAATGCACATCTTTGTACTTATTCAAAAAGTTGTTGTAACTAAAAACAATTATGGATAAAGATCATCATCTTTGTACTTATTCAGAAAACGGTTGTAACTAAAAACAGTTATGAAATCTTTGTACTTATATAGAAAATTATTATCAATGAAAACAAATACGGATGAAAGATTATTATCCTTGTACCTATTCAAAAAACTGTTATAGACAATAAACATTTATGGATGAAAAAGCACCACCCTCGTATTTATTAAAAATTGTAGTCAATGAAAACAGTTATGGGTAAAAACCCATACCTTTATAAAAACTGTCACAAACTAAAAATAGTTATTCCCTTGTATTAACTTGAAAAAACTATTACAAAAAAAAAAACAGTTACGAAATACAAGTTTGTATCAAACCTGTTAAAAGAAAACAGTTGCAACATGAGTTTTAGACGATACGCAAACACATGTGAAATGTTATGAAAGTTCAGCACAAAAACTTTCTTTGAAAACATTGTTAAAAAGAAACATGTGGAAAATTCCTATCTCTCTATTGCATACTTACACCATTATGAAGTTGAGACGTCTTCTTCATTAAGTGTCGATCAAAAAGGGCCCTCTTTCACAAACCGTGCCTACTACAAAAAGGTACGGATAATCTAAGCATTTTATATGCAAAACTCAGAGGTAAAACTTAAACCTCAAAAATGAAGCATGCAAAAGACTTAAAGAGTGAAACAAAAACTCAACAGAAATTAAAGTCATACTTGCATTGATATATTAAACGCCAAAATAAACTAAGTATTAACTTAGTTTTAGCCGTATTTAGTTTTTTACATTGGGTGCCCCTAAGTTATCAGTTGGGGACTTAAAGGATCCAAACTTACCCCTGATGGGACTGGGGGTAACCACCAATTGAAAAACAAAAAGAGGAGCCAAGATCTTAAACTTCTTCAGACGGGGGGTTGACTTCACTGGCAGGAGGAGCAGCTTGAGATGAAGAGGCTGGAGCAGCAAGAACCTCACCTTCAGGTGAAGAGAGATTTTGGCCTTGTTGAGACTTCTCAATGGTCTCCTTGGTTTATGCAATTTCAGCTTTAAGGTCAAAACCCTCTTGGCTCATTTCAATCAATGTGTCGAGATGAGAGTTCATGTACGCCCAACTAACATCAACGGATGCCTTGTCTTCAAGAGCTTCGTAATATTTCTCCCACAACTCAACTTCAGCTCTTAATTCATCCCTCTCAGCCACGACCGCATCATGAGAAGCCCTTAAAAGAGCGAGAGACCTTTCTAGGAATTGAACTTTCTCCAAAGAGTTGCGGAGATCCTTCTGGGTATGAGTAAGAGATTGCACAAGTTCGCCCGAATACTCCTCCTTTTGGTCCAACAAGGCCTTCAAGATCCTGATCTCTTCAGAGGCACGTGATAGCTGCTCTGCGAATGAGGACTCTAGGACGTTCTTATCCTTGCCTGCCTGATCAGAAGATGCCTTCTCAATGGCCAACTTTGTCGTCATGACCCTCACTTGCTGCTCCAAGGTACATTTCTCTTCTTCCACAGCCTCCATGTCGAGTTGTAAGCTTTCATACTGCTCTTTCCAATTATCTGAATCAACATGTAACTCCCTTACTTCCTGCTCTGTATGGGAAACCCTCTTCATAAGCTTTGTGCCTATAAGATTGATCTACAAAAGAAAATCAGTTAGATACGGAAAGAATGTCTACAAGAATGAACGAAAGAAAGTATATTTTACCTTTAAAGAAGTATGCACGATCTCATTAACCCATGTAAGGGACTGTGGTTGTCCATCTTAGCTCTCTCAGTCGGACTTATCAACGACTTCATCCATACATCAGGCTGGCCAGACTTTTTAAAGAGGCTACCCTCTACTGGAACTTCTATCATCACCTGCCTCATCTCTCCCCTGCTGGAAGACCCTACTTCTGCAACAGAAGGCATAGAAGCAGGAACAGATGCGGGAGCCACGGGCAAGGAAGTATGAGGGGCAGAAAAAGCCATGGGAGAGAGAGCAACGACAGGAGCAGGAATAGACATGGGAGTAGGAGTAAAAACGGAAGCAGTTGAGAGAAGTTCTCTAAGAGTAGAAGGAGAGAAAATAGCCAAGGGAGCTTCATCAACAACAGAACTGAAACCTTCACGGAATAGGAGATCAACAGACTCACGCACGGGAGAGGGAGTAGCATCCTCAGGGGCAGAAAATTCATCTTCAGGCACAGAAGGATCAATGACAGGTGCAGACTCGTCGTCGGAGACCACCTTCCTTCTACGTGACCTATGGATTAAAGAGCCCTCATCTTCCTACTCCTCTTCCAAGGTCCTTGATCCACTTGCTTTTCTCTCTAAAGAAGAGGAGCCTGAAATGATCTCCTGGGCCTTTGCCAGGGACAACTTTAGAGCAGACACGGACGCAGCAGAAACTCCACGAGCAGGAAACCCTGTCGAAAGAAAAGGGTCAAATAAATCTCAAAGGAGGAAAGAAATAAAAACAAAAACTTCACTTACCGTGAGTCTTAACTCTCCAACCAAACCTCCCGAAGAGGTACTTCCATGAACGTTCTTCTAACGGAGCGGTTAACAAAAGTTTTTCTACCCAATCTCGGAAATCGGAGACATTCTCGACGATTCCCATGATTGCTGCAAAGAAAAGAAACAATTACAGTATTGATAAAATATCTAAAGCAAAAAATAAAGGAATGTGACCAAAAATGTACTCACGTGCAAGATTCCACTTCTCAGGGAAGGGAAGATTTTATTCGCCTACTAAACCAGCAATAGGAACAACAACATACCGAAGAAACCACCCTCGATCTTTATCATCCTCATGAGTCACTAACACTCTCTTACTCCTAGCCGCAAGAGTAAAAACTCCCTGGTGGAATAGCATGGGAGAATAGAGGTGAATGAGATGATGAAAGGTGAAAGGGACCGAAGCTAAATCAGCCAAGTATCTAAGACATGCAACAACTCACCACACGAGAGGACCGATTTGTCCCAAGCAAATTTTAAAGAATCGACAGAACTCCATGATAATCGGGTCGATGGGAGGCTTGAATCCTAATGTGAAGGGATAGGTATAAACAAAAGAATATCCAGTCTTGTAAGAGGTTATTCTTTGATTACTATTGGGAACGACAACATGAAAATCGGACTTTCAATAACAGTCCCTGCGAACAAGAGGTATCAAACCTTTAGTAATCTGGGTAGGGTACTTGCAGCACTGTCAAGAGACGACAATGAAGAAAGCTGATCTTTAAGGGCCTGACTATCCCTAGCAAAAAAGAATTCCGCAGGTACTATTTCATCGACCCTCAGTTCACGCAAAGGTTCACTGTGTTCTCTACCTTTAGACGAAGATTTAGAAGCCCTATCCCTCGTAGAAGATAAAGACCTAGAAGAATTTGGGGGAGTAACTTGAGAAGAGGAAGAACCCCTGGAAGGAGTAGAACCTAAACTCCTCATCCTGCCGCCTCTCCTACTCCGCGTCGGAGTAGAAGAGGGATTCAGATCATCTACGTTTATGACTCTCTTAGATTGGTTTGAAGAAGACATATTTACAAAGATAAGAAAAAGTTCTTTACAAATAAAGTTTGAAAGTTATAAGTTTTTCGTGAAAGTAAAGAAAGGAAAAGGGGTATTTATACTCGAAGGCAACTGTCAAAAATGGGAAAAAACAATGATATGAAAGTCATAATTGAAGGTGTCACTTCGTGACTGATGCAGCCAAAAAGCCCTAAAAGGCACTGAATAATTGCAGAACCAATCTGAGAATGCCACGTGGCACAAACATTAAATGGAAGTGACAAGCGACGCCAACGTTCAGAGATGGATGAAATGTTTTGAGTGAAGCGGCGGCAAAATATTCCCGCCATAAATGAGTATCCACTTACCAAATATTAATCGATAAATAAATGGTAAGTGGGGGACTATCTGTCTTGGTAAAAAAGAGCTTCACACATGTAATAATTCTTGATGACTCAGCAGTCTATGTGGAGCAATGAAAACACGACAGCTGGACGGGACTCTATGAAGAGGTACGAAGAAAAGAGGCACGACACATCATACCCACGAGGTAATTAGCTACAAAAATCTCAACCTGATTGAGAAGATGATGAGACCGGTCAGAATGAATCCGGGCAGAATAAAGGGCATATTCGGAGATCTTCAATTAATGAGCCAAGCACAATAGTTACGGTTACTCATTGTAACGTTACATTAAAGCCATAATTAGTCATTAATGCTCAATCATTGAAAAGGGTAGACGTTATATTAAGAAATTCTCTATATAAGGGAGTAAAATATAACTTGTAAGACACATTCGAACCACTATTGCAATACATTTACTTTCGTGCATCTTATTGTTTTCCTTTTACGTATTTACTTACAATTATTAGTTTTACCTTGGTTATCAGAAACCCGTGTTCTTCCTAAAAATAGCTTTGGTCAAAAGATCTAATTCTTTAGTTAAATAGGGTTGTCATCAGTTCATGGTGCCCATGCTGAGATGTCAAAAAGGTCTTGCTTCCCCGTGCTGAGAGGAGATCTATCACTTCAAAGGCTGACTTAGTTCTTATGGAAGCCTTGGATAGTTTCACAACTATCAATCTTCCTGGAATCATGATTGAACATATGCAGAAAGTGGCAAAGTTTAAGGACGGCAACCATGGCCTTCCTTATGGATTCCTCCTCACAAGGGTGTTCAAGTTCTTTAAGGTGACTTTAGGACAGGCCAAAGTGGGGACCAAGAAGCAAACCTTCTACAAGATTACACTGGAAGAGTGTGAATGCATCGACATGGTTGGAGGATTCGGCAGTACCTCAACTATCTCCTAACTCATTAATGCCCATAATAGTGCTACCGGGGACATAAGGAAGTTGAAGGCTAGGTACGCTATTTTGGAGACTCAGCTTAGTCAGGCACATGAGGCACCGAATTCTACCAGCTCTTTGAATTCAGAAGTTTCCTGACTGACCAAAGACAACTCTGAGTTCAGGCAACAAGTTGAGGACCTAAAGGAGAAACTGCTCAATGAGCAAATGTACGCCAATGTCCCGATGGATCTTGTTCTTAAAACTCTTACCACCTCTTCCAAGCCCTCTTCCTCTAGTTTCCCGTAAGAAATGTTCCCCTCAGTGACAAGTTTTCAGTGTCTCTCTCTTTCAAGTTTGTTTTGATGATTTTTGTGGTACTTGTTTTGTTCTTTTTTGTTGTGGATGGAAACAATGATGTTTCTCCCGATGTAACAATCCAAATGTGTTTAATGCAAGTCTTTCCCTTTTTTTTGTTAATGCTATTGCTTTTCTGTCTCTGTCTTCTATCATGTTTGTGTGCACACAAGTGGTATGAGTTAACTACGCTAGACTTCTTTATGTTGTTTGCTTGATTGTGTTTTTAATGATGCCAAAAGGGGGAAGATAAATTGAGACATGCACTGATTAAGGGGGAAGTACAAATTCGGGGGGAACTATGTGAGGTTCCTGGTGCACTATCTGGTTTTTGTGGTTTTTGCATGATTTTCAATTATAAGTTTGTCATCATCAAGAAGGGAGAAATTGAAGAATTATACTTACCTTCGTTTTATGTTTTGATGATCTAACAAACATATTGTCAAGAACCAGATAAGGAACCTGATTCACTTTTGTTACACATTCTCAAATGCATGAAAACAACGTTACTCAAGCTGGAGAAAGTTGTCAGAACTTCAGAAGTTAAAGAATCAACACAGGGTACATATGATCTTGGGTTCCCCTGGTGACTGTACGAAGTCAACTCTCCATAGCTGGAAAGTGATTGATTGCACTCCACACGCAAGCAATACATCACATTGCAGTAGTCATTTCCATTGGCAAGGACATTGTACCATTAAGTGCTTACATCATTCAAGTGATGTCAACAATGTTATATTAACATTATTTCCATAACAAAACATCACTTGATTACTAGAGAATTTACTCAAGAACTCCAAGTGATTGACTATCCAGAACGATTCTCCAATGCATCAAGAACAAAGTACATTGCTGCTACGGACCAATTCCCATATTAAGTCTTTGTATGTCTTTAGTAGAGTTGTAACTTTGTAATAGTTCTTCGTAGTAATTCCTATTTAGCTTGTCTAGAATCATTTATTAGGAAACTCTTGTAAATCATAGACTTTAGTGTTTGTGTCGTGGCTAGAGTTAGTCATGTATTGAAGTCTTTTTAATAGGTGTATTACAAAGTGGCTTGTAATAGGTGTGTTACAAGTTAGTGAGAGATTAAGTAGTTAATTCCTTGGTTACATAGTTTGTAATCTAAAAGTTGGTCAGAGTGAAGTTGAAATCCTACAAGTGTAGGTCGTTGTTTTTAATCCCATTGAGCCAGGAATTTTCCACGTAAAAGTTCTCAGTGTTATTTACATTATGTTGTGTGTGTATAATCTGTGGAAACTAATAGAGAACCTGGTCTCTGTGTAGTTTGGTGGACCCTCAAATTCTATCAAGGACGAACGTATGTTTAAGTGGGGGAGGATGTAACGACCCGAGTAGTCATTTTGAGCAATTATTGTCCGGCTCGGAAGTTTAAGGTCATGAGTAGCTTCACATAGTGTATTATGACTTGCGTACATCATCGTTTCAGGTTTTTGAGAGGTTCGGAAAGGAGTTTTAGGAGTGACTCTCATTTGAAAAGCTCGACGTTGAAGGAATTGACCAAGGTTTGACTTTTGAGTATTTCACCTCGCATTCGAGTTTCGACGGTTCCGGTAGGTCCATATGGTGATTTTAGAGTTGGTATCATGCCTGGAATTTCATTTGTATGTTTCTAAAAGGTTTCGGCATCATTTGGCGAAAGTTGGCAATTTAAAAGTTTAGAATTTTTTTAGGTTTGACCATAGTTTGACTTTAAAGCTATCGGGTTCGTATTTTGGTTTGGAACTTGGAATAGGTACATTTCTTCATTAGGAACCTGCTTGCAAAATTTTGTGTCATTTGGAATTGATTTGATATGGTTCGGACGCTCGGTTGCGATTCTAGAAGTTCTTGAAGTTCAATGTGATTTTCATGTGTTTTGGCGTCCAATTCGTGATTTTAGAGGTTATTTTGATATTTTGATTGCTCGAGCGATTTCGTGTCATGTTTTTCGACTTGTGAGGATGTTTGGTTTAGAGCCCCGAGGACTCAGATGGGTTTTGTACACGTTTCAAAGTGTTGGAAGAAGGTTCAGCTGTGTTGGTGTCTCTGTTCTCGCATTTGCGAGGTTTTCATCGTATTTGCGAGATCATTCTCGCATTTTCTAAGATGGGCTAGGGAAGGGGAGTTCACGTTTGCGAACTATTCCATCGCATTTGCGATTAAGCAGCTCCGCATTTGCGACGGAAATAGTCATTTTTGCGAAAACTCTGAGCTCGTATTTGCCAGCCTATTGTCGCATTTGCGACTTTGACAGAGCTGGTCAGCCTTTGATTTTGCAATACCTTTTTCTCATTTGCAAGCATCACATTTGCGATCCGGATGTCGCAAATGCAACATCTGAGACTGGTATTGAGACTTTCATTTCGAGACTATGCTTCATTTTATCATGTTTTGAACCCTAGCCTCGATAGGAGGCGACTTTGTGGAAAGAGTTTCATACAAAATCATTGGGTAAGTACCTCTAATCAATTTTCAATTGTATTTTGTGATTATACATTAGATTTAACATCAAATTCATGAGAATCTAAAGGAAATTTTGGGGGGAAATTGCAAAATCTTTCAAAATGTAAAATGATGATTTGAAGGACGAACTGATGCCTGAAATTGTAATCTTTGGTATGGTTGAGCTCGTATCAGAATGGGTGTTCGGGTTTTGTAAATTTATAGGATTCCGAGGTGCAGGCCCGGGGGTTGACTTTTGTTGACTTTTTGCAAATTATATAATGATCATAACTTTGTTAATTGAAATTATTTTCTCTTGCATTATTTCATGTATTTAAGTCGTCTTTGGCTAGATTGAGCCGAGCGGAGGTGAATTTGTAAAGGAAAGGCTAATTTGAGTATTGATTTGGCTGAATTGAGGTAAGTGTCTTGCCCAACTTTGTGTGGGGGAAACTACCCGTTAGGAATTGAGTAAATTGTGATATCTTGTTATGTGAAAGCCATGTACGCAAGGTGACGAGTGGGTACACGGACTATATGTGGTATTTGATCGGTTTAGATTGTCTAGTGTCTTTTCATGCCTTTAATTGAATTGTGATAACATGTAGTATCTTGTGGTTAGTATACTCTTACAAATTTTAATTGATGTTGTTAGCACCTACTGTACTTCATACTCGTTATTTGGCCTTATATGCCTTAGTTGAACTTATTTCCTTTCTTATTGTCTTGTTACTTCTTAATGGTTAAGCTTCTTCTATGTCTTTGTGCTTATCTGCTACCCGTCCTAATTGTTGTGATTGCATACCTAGTTATCAAGTACCTTACCTGCCCTGTCATTTTGTAAAGTTGTTGTATTCCTTCGAATTTTATATGGTACCTTTGTTGTTGTGTACTGATACCCTTGATTGTAGAAATTCTTATAAATGGAGTTATTGAATTGTTGCTGTTGATTTAGATTATTGTAAGGGGGATCGGGTTGCACACCACAACATGTGAAATAAAGGAGGATATTTATATTCTGATATTGTTATTGTACGGTGGGATCGGGTTGCATGCTGCAACAAGTGAAATAAGGTTGAATTAAAATGGTGGAATAAGGGTGAATTTTTATATTGATATTATATGGTGGGATCGGGTTGCGCGCCGCAACATATTTTGTGTTTGTATTCCCTGTTTGTTGCATTGGCTTTGGTTCTTTCGTACGAGACTCTGAGAATTTTTATTTCCGGTTCTTCCATGTTTTTCCGAGGATCGAGTTATTGTATTGACTTATCGCCTTCCCGTCATTTCATGAGTTCTTTTCCTAATACTATTATACTGGTAAATTGATTTTCAAGGTGAATTTACTACGTTGAATCATTACCTCATGTCCTTCTGAGTTGTTAGTAATATAGTGATTTTATATAAAGAATTAATATCATGCTACCTTGTGTGACTTTTAAGTTAAAACTCGCCATTTATTTCGGTACTTACCATTTCTAATAGTTGTCATATTTTACTTCAGTTGATTTCTCAACTTAATCTCCTTGGCACGTCTCAGGTTTTTATTTTACTTAAAAAGAAATTGTTATTATGTTTTTATTTAATAAATTCTATATTAACTTCAAGAGCTTGTTCGATGCTGTATTTTACTTGAAAATGTTATTTTATCTTCACCCAAATTATTTCTAAAATAAACTCATCATTCTCATTGATTTCCTACTTGGTCTAGAAACTGTAATTTTTACTTTATGATATATAAATAAAATTTTGTGAACATCCTAATTATCATTTGACACGGATATTATATACCGAGTAACACGTGGATGTTTCCGTGTAAAGTGAGATAGAAAGATGTGCGCACAAGATGCCATATGTGTTAAAGGTTTGGAAGTTGTGATTTATGATGTGAGATTATGAGCAGTGGGATTGTTGAAATTATGTATTAGAAATGATTTGATTGGTTGAGTTGAGTTGACATCGTTTTCCCTACTTGAGTACATTTATACTTCATTCGTACCCCAAATATGTTGTTGTTTAATTATCTCGTTGTCATTCGTGTTTCCCTTATCGTACTACTATGTGTAATATGATTTCTGTCTGCTATTGACATTTTAGTGATATTCCTTCCTTGTTAGACTTATATCATATCCTGCACAGGTTTAGATATTCAGCGTGTGTCTTGACATGGCCTCGTCACTACCCTACCGAGGTTAGACTTGATAATTACTGGGTACCACCGTGGTGTACTCATGCTACGCTTTTGCACTTTTGGTGTGCAAAACTCGGTACTTCAGATCGAGTCGGTTTTGAGACTTCTTCTTGATGTGGCTGGAGACTTCAAGGTACACCTGTCGTGCGTTCGCAGGCTCTGAAGTCACCCTCTAATGTATTTATTTACGTTGTTTCCTTCTATTTCGGAACAATGATGTATTCGTTATTTAAATGTACTCCTAGAAAGGCTTATGACTTGTACTACCGGGTTTGAGCTATTGTATCATGTTGAGACTATAGGAATACATAGAAATTTTGGGTCCATGTCCATCAGCTGCTTAGTAGAATTTGTTATCGTTTCGGTATGTGTCAGGCTTACTTAGTTTTAGAGACGGGGTGCCATCACGACTCCTTCGGAGGAATTTTTGGTCGTGACAAGTTGGTATCAGAGCTCTAGGTTCATAGGTGCTACAAGTCATAAGCAGGTTTAGTAGAGTCTTGCGGATCGGTACGGAGATGTCTGTACTTATCTTCGAGAGGCTACGTAAACTATTAAGAAATTCCACTTCTTTCATTCCTTATCGTGCAATATTAATTCAGCTCGAAGCATATAACTTATGTTCCTTTTGCATTCACTCGTGTATCATATTGCACACTCGATATCGGCTAGGCACCGACTGTTCGTGATGTTGTGGATGGGCTACGAGGGAGCCAGTGATTCTCAAACATTGTCTCAATGTGTCTTCCAGACTAAGGATGTAGAGGTATTGAGAGACTCTTCAGTTGTTCACATGAGGGTGCAGCAGGTTCTGGCATCTGGTTGATAAGTACGAGCTTGGGAAGGTTTAATAAGTTGACTAGTGGTCGCGATCGTGGTAGGTCACGAGGTGGATGTTGATTGAGGATAATTGGTGGTGTTAGAGATTTGTTAATAGAAAAAACTAAATCCACCACTAATGGACCTTGAAGCTTGAAACACATATATCGGGTTTGTTGAGTATGTAATATTTTTTATTTTATTTTGCCTGGGATTTTTTCGGAATGTTGAGGTCGTGGCAAACTTTTGAGCTAATTTGGTGAAGATTTTGTAGTAGAATTGCGAAATTTGGGTTGAAATTAAGTTGAATTAGTGAAGAAGATGACGTTGTATTGTATACCAAAATGATATACTTGTATACCATTTTGATATATAATTTTTTAATTTAACAGTCTTTAATTTATTCAAGCAGTATATTATTTAATATACAATATTGTACAATATTATACCAATACGATTTGGTCCTTTTTAAATTTATTGAAATTTTTATTTGGAACCTTTTTTAATGTTTCAATGGAGTTTCCATGCCTTTTTAAATTTTTTCTTATATAAAAATATGTACTTTTAAATCATGAATGGAGGCTGTGGCTATAGTGTGAGCCAAAGTTGATAGAAATTTTGTACTAGAGTTTTGAAATTCGGGTTGAAATTAAGTTGGACTAGCGAAAAGGATGAATTTGTATTGTATATCAAAATGGTATACATGTATAACACTTTGGTATTATAGAGGACTAGGTTCTTTTTTAAAGGATTGAACCAGAACTCTATCATGCCAGTATATGATATATACCATGTGGGTATCATAAAGTTCTAATAAGTATTTTTTTAAAATGAACTAGTCCTCTATGATATCCTATTAGTATATGATATATATCAGATTAGTATCATCGAGACTGAGTATTTTTTTGAAAGAAATAAACCAGGAGATTATGATACCTGTCGCTATCAGTATATGATATATATCATATAGTATCATAAAGAACTGAATGTGTTTCTAAAAGCAATGAACTAGATATCTATGATACCCTATCAGTATATGATAATATACCATGTTAGTGACATAGTTGCTGCAACAATATACTTCAATTGCAATTTATTTTTGAATCAAAATAAAAGTCACTTATTATGGAATGAAAAAAGTATTTTTTTTATTGAACTGAATACTACTATACCGTATTATTAATGGAGCCGTTTAGACGACACCCTAAATTGCTTTGTTACTTCGCAGAAAGTTCTCCCATTTTATGGTTCTTCGAAATACACAAATAAATGTCCGTCAAAAGTATAAACTGGAAAAGTCAACATTGGGTTTCACTTTCACCCAATGTCCCAAGCTTTGCTCACTCGTTTTTTTGGATTGAAATACCCGTCTATCTTCTAGTATCATTTCTATCTTAAGTAAACGAAACCGGTAAAAATCAGAGTTCTTGATACTTCCCATGAACACTAGAAAGCTAATCTTTAGTGCGGCAGCACTCGCAATAATCACTGTAATTTTAACTTTGAGCTCCAAAAATGTGTACAGGCCACCTTCAATAGCAGGCTCCAAAGACCTTTTATCTAAATCTGAGGTAATTCAGGTGAAAGGAGCAGTTGGGCCAGAAAGTCTTGCGTTTGACCCAAATGGAGAAGGCCCATATACTGGCGTTGCCGATGGCCGGATTCTTAAGTGGCTAGGAGATTCTCAAGGTTGGCTTGATTTTGCTGTCACTTCATCTCAAAGGTAAACAACCAATCCCAATTCCTTGTTTATTTTGCTCACTTTTGTTTATACTCCTATGTTTTTATATTTTGTCATCTTTAGGTTGGTCCCTTGACTTCTGTTATTACTTGGTTTCGGCTTCCTACTGTTAGTTTTGTATTTTTGCTTCGGTTTTCGATTGATATGCTTGTTGTTGTCCTTCTTATACCTCTTTCGAGCCGAGGGTCTACCAGAACAACCTCTCTGCCTTCTTGAAGGTAGGGGTAAGGTTTGCGTACACTCTACCCTCCCCAGACTCCACCAGTTCCACTAGTGAAATTATACTGGGTTGTTTTGCTGATCTTTAGGTTGGTAATACTTAAATTCTTTAAACATGGGTTAAAATGCTTGCAATTGGCTGATTAAATGATCTCTAAGTTGTATTACTATAGTGGATTGTTTGGAATGAGAGCTTTGAAGTTTAAATGGCTAAGCCTCCTAGGACTCTGGTGTAAAAAAAGTATTGGAAGGAAGCAAAAAGTATGATAGAACTTTCAGAAATGTTGCAAAATCGTATCTTGTAAGAACAGAGGTGCTTTTCTCTTTTTTTGGGTGAATGAGAACTTGTCGACGACTAGCTGGTGTATGGTTCGTAACTTGGTGGATGATGGCCTAACACTGGCATTATCTTAATGCTCGTTTCATGCTTCGACTAATAAATGTTGTTATTAGTTCTCAATAAAAGCAAATATATGCTTGCAATTTGTAATTTACTTGATGAATGGTGATAATAGTATAATATCTATTCAAATGATCATGGTGGTATCTAGGAGAGATTGCGCTTACCTTGTTTAATTCACTGGTACCTGCTACTTTCTACCAGTAAAAGTGTGTGGTTACCCAGTCCACCATGGTTTATATAGATGGTTAAAATCATCTAAGTTTTGATTTGAATCCTGATCATGCATGGTCCATTCCAACTTCTTTAATTACTCGACCACACCTTTAATTTCCAGACATATTCTATCGATCAATTGGCTAAGTTAGTCCTAACTATATCTGCATAATTCTATTCGGGCTTATGTTATTCTATTACTCAACAATTTGACTTTTATGATAAGTTAGGGGTTTTCCTAATACTAGAGATTCTCTAAATTTCACATATCCGTTCATTGACATAACCTCTTAACAAGCTGAACAAATTCTGATAAACATCAGACCTTATGTAAGTGTAACAACAATAACTAAATCAACTAATTGGTATTGCGTATGTGGAACCTTTGCTTCCCTGATGTTATGTTCTTAACTAACGAGCAGAGATCTTTAGTGCTTGCTATTCTTTTGAGATAGCCTTCCTCCTTAAGCTCTGGACTAATCGTGTCTTGTGATTAATGGAAGTGTCACTTCTGACCATAGCTTAGACTTAGACATATTTATAAGGGTTTATAGGCCTCTGATTTCGGAATCTATATATTCAGGAGATTGAAGAACCCTACTTTACTCAATTTGTCTTTATATAGTGAGGCATGTTTTTCGTAGGTGGAGTTAACTATAAATTTATGTATTGAATCTCAAGACTTGAAAAACACGGATTTTGGAGAAATTAGTACTCCCTCCGTTCCAGTTTATGTGAATCTATTTCCTTTTTGGTCCGTTCCAAAAAGAATGACCCATTTCTAAATTTGGAACAATTTTGGTTAAACTTACAATTCTACCCTTAATGAGAAATTTTTATAACTTTGTGTATAAACCTTTAATAAGTTCCATAAACCTTTAATAAGTTCCATATTAAATTGTACAATGTTATATTCACGGGTTAAGGATCGTGTCACTAGGCGATTAACAAGAAAATCCTCTTCCAGTAACGAGGTCTTTTTCTTGTTTTTATTTCTTCCCTTTTGAACGGCCTATGGTGACAAGTCTGTGGGGCTCGTCAAAGGTAGCTCCAACCTAAAGACTCGTTGAGACTCGCACCTCTAGAGTTTAAAAGTAAATTGTGTGTGTGTTTATTTCTAGCATTACTGCTCTTTAAATAGAGCTTACAGATAAAATAGGAAAACTTATCCAAGTAGGAAACCTAATTGAAATAGAATTAAAAACCTAACATAATACCATAACTGGAAATAAAAGCTAATAAAAATAAAATAGCATAATTAATGTTGCTGCTAAATGGTTCCACACCTTTTATACTGTTTTCCAATAAAGGCATCTGTAACATCACTCACCTCCTGGAGAAAGAGCTTGTCCTCAAGCTTGTAATATGGAAAAGCATGGCGAAACTGAACCAGATCTTCCCATGTAGCATCATCAGCTAAAAATCCACACCATTGAACAAGAATCTCCCAATTTCCACGATTGAGTCTCGATCGGAGAATGGTGTCTAGGACAAACACAACTCTGCCATCTTCCAGAGGGGGTAATGTAGGCTGACCGGTAGGAACTTCTCCCTTGAAAGGTTTGAGAAGGGAGACATGAAAAATATCATGAAGCTATCAATCTGGTGGTAGCTAGTTGATAAGCAACTTGACCAATTTTGTGCACCACTGATAAAGGACCATAAAACTTAGGAGCAAGCTTATGGTGTTTATGGCCAGCAAGAGAGCGTTGTCGATAAGGATGTAACCGTAACCAGACCAATGAACCAGGAGTAAACTTGACATCACGATGACCCTTGTCATAAACCTCTTTCATGCGTTGTTGGGCTTGTTGAAGTCTGCTGAGAATTTCTTGCAGAATTAGATCCCGGTCAATCAAGGCTTGATCCACAACATCTACTCGAGATGGTCCTGGAACTAAGGGTGGCTAACGGGCCGGGCCCGGGCCAAACGGGCCAAGTGGGCCGGGCTTAACGGGCCACGGGCTTTGCGGGTGGAACCGGCCCCCACGGGCCTAAGCCCACATGGGCCCGGGCTAAGCGGG